>VSMD01022771.1:0-25021 GCA_008750895.1 Mirza zaza
TGAGACAGAGTCTCACTTTATTGCCCAGGCTAGAGTGAGTGCCGTGGCGTCAGCCTAGCTCACAGCAACCTCAAACTCCTGGGCTCAAGCAATCCTGCTGCCTCAGCCTCCCAAGTAGCTGGGACTACAGGTATGTGCCACCATGCCCGGCTAATTTTTTCTATATATATTTTAGTTGGCCAATTAATTTCTTTCTGTTTATAGTAGAGATGGGGTCTCGCTCTTGCTCAGGCTGGTCTCGAACTCCTGAGCTCAAACGATCCGCCCACCTCGGCCTCCCAAAGAGCTAGGATTACAGGCTTGAGCCACCGCGCCCGGCCTCTTTCTAGTTTTAGTAGAGACAGGGTCTCCTATTACCTTGAGCGATCCACCTGCCTCCTTGGCCTCACAGAGTGCTAGGATTACAGGCATGAGCCGCCACATCTGGCCTTAGAAATATATTTTCAAAGATTTAAAGACACAGGAAATTACTTGTGACACCACATTAAGTGAAGGAGAAAAATTAGGGTACCAACCTATGTGTGTGTGTGTATGATCCTTCATTTTGTTTAATTATACATATTAATTCATTTTTAAATACTGAAATTCATAAATACACCAGCAAAGGTTAGCTCTGTTCTAGGTGGAGGGAAGATGGATGATTCTTATTCTTTAGACTCTTCTCTAATGAGTATACATTACTTTTGTTTTGTTTTGTTTTTGAGACAGAGTCTCGCTTTGTTGTCCAGGCTAGAGTGAGTGCCGTGGCGTCAGCCTAGCTCACAGCAACCTCAAACTCCTGGGCTCAAGCGATCCTCCTGCCTCAGCCTCCCAAGTTGCTGGGACTACGGGCATGCGCCACCATGCCCGGCTAATTTTTTACATATATATTAGCTGGCCAATGAATTTCTTTCTATTTATAGTAGAGATGCGGTCTCGTTCTTGCTCAGGCTGGTTTCGAACTCCTGGCCTCGAGCAATCCGCCCGCGTGGGCCTCCCAGAGTGCTAGGATTATAGGCGTGAGCCACCACACCCGGCCACATTACTTTCATTATCAGAAAAAAAAAGATATTTATTTTAAAACATGTCTACCCTAAAATTTCTCATTTAAGATGGCAACTGTTGGTCTTGGGAAAAGGCTGCTAAAGTTCAAGGCAGACTCAGGGAATAAAAAGGTTTAAATCTATACAGTAACTCTTTCCTGAAAAGGATGAGAAATCTTGTATGACACAGTGTAGCCTTTTCCTCCACCTTGCTGCTGGACCTATTTTACTGGGCCTTGCAGGAAGCTCTGTTGGAGAACCCATTCCGTCTTCCCATGCAACCACTAAAGCTTAAGTTACTTCTGTGGTGTTGCTCCCCTCTTAGCATGAGAATCAGAGGGAAAGAGAAAGAAACAGTCCAACTCTCATTTCTAACAGAAAGTTTTTCTTGTAAAGCTATCAAAGTGACTCAAAATGAGCTACGTAAACTTTGAAACGTAAGTCATGAGTTATGTTCGGTAACCACGGTTGCTTAGCTTTCAAGGGTGAATACAAAAACACATCGCCAAGTGCCACCTTGTGGCAAGCCTGACTGTTACCACAACCAAGTACCAAGGCTCTCTTCTGCGCCCGAGCTCCAGACCACACAGCTAGGACAGGCCTTATAATAACTATACATTGAATCTGCATTCCCCAAAGTGGCTGGTACTATTTGTTTTCAAGGATTTCTAATTTAGATCTCAGCTATGACTGAAGACAAGCGGGAACAAAGGAGCAAAGGAACAAAATGCAGGATGGGACGTGTACGCTGATGGCCTCTGGCGCACCGTGTGTGGTACATCCGTGTACACAAACCATGGCACTGCCAAGAGGCAGGGACCTGGAGGATAAATATCTCCATTTCCAAGAATATTTGCCAATTTTATAAAGTTATACAGAAAATCTTTACATTTACAATCAGTGAGCTTTGCACTTAGAAGAAGTTTTATTTATCAATGTTAGTGCAACCATTACCGACTTGGGCACAATTCCAAAATAGAGCTCTTGTTGGATTCTGGTTATAAAATTCTTTTTTAAGCTTGTTAAGATCTTGTAAAATATGAATGTTTTCCTAACACTTAAGAAAAAATACTAATCACTTATAAGTTGAATTCATATTCAAAGTGGTGGCCTCACATTTTGAAAATGAACCACCATCCCCCTTATGAACATCAAATGTATTATATTAACAAATCCTGGTGTCCCAGGCTTCAGAGGAGATGAATTAGTCCTCACATTGCAACCTGACCAAATGACTCCAGAAGTGAATTAAGTACTTAAAGGAGGTCAGCATTACAAATCTGACGGAATACAGAACACTAACAGGAGATGATTCTGATTCTGAGAAAAGATAATCTTCCCCTTAGAAAGGGATTAAGCTAAAAACCTTGCAGTTCTGGGCTGGAGGAGTGCAACAAGCAGGCAACACACAGCACGAAAGGAAAAGCTGAGCAAATGGTCAGAGTTCTATTGGGAGGTGGTGTTTATGGTCCTTTCTGCCCCACCCAGGCTGAAGGCTCATTTCCAGAAAAGGATTTCCTCCAGTGTTAGGGTGGAAGCACATGGCAGGAAGTGCTGCTTTGGTCCTGGATTTGTAAAGGGGAGCATTTTCAAGTAATATGAAATAAACTGAAGTGACCCAGATGGGATGGATCCCAACCAGATGAGTTATGGGACAGCAGGAAGCCAAAGAAATTGTAATTATGAGGTCGAATTAGGAAAATAAATCTGACTCCTTGTTCACTTCTCCGACCTCTGGAAGAACTTCTCCCCTCCTAACCTGATTAGATTAACATGCTGGACAGCCCCTATTAGAGATAAACCAACATACTGGACAGGGAAGAAATATATTAAAAACAGTTTCTGAGAGTCTTAACAAGTACTTCAGGGAGAAGTCTTCATTTTACTTCTGCACAGGGAAAGCAGAAGAGGGAGATTAAAAACAAAGGCCAAGGCCTCTCTTGTCCACAATAATAAAAGAGAGAGAAAAAAGGATACTGACTCTGTCCAGTTAAAGTCCAAAATCATAATAAGCTCCCTTAAAACAATAGCCTTGCTCCATCAGTAGTATCCTGGGATTAGTATTAATATAAGTCAGTATTCCGAGCTGTATCGCTCAGGCTTTGACAATGACGCATTAAAACAGGAAAAGGTGACTTTTCAACCTTGGCTCCAGCTTCCCACCTGTCCTAACCTGGGAAGAAAGCAGCTATCATGACAGCTTGATGGGAAGGTCTTCCCCGTACTTCCGGAGCAGCTTCTGATGGTTGTGGTCCACTGACCACTGCTGGGGCAGGTGCTTGGGCTGCATGGAGTCCAGGAAGTGCTGACGCCAGCGGCTCTCCAGCTGCATGAGGGAGCGCAGCCCACCCTGGGTGTGACACTGCACCACCTTGAGCCCGTGAGGAACGTAGTTTTCATTGGAAATCCTGTCAAGACATGAAGTATAAAGGGGCTGAAAGAAACAAGCACAGGGCGGTCTCACAGCCGGCTCAAATGCTGCAGGGCAAGGGGATGTGAGGAGGTTGTTAGACTCCTAAAGGGTTAGTTACTTCAATGTTTTCAAAACATCGTTTTTCTTATTTCTGCCCCTTTTTATAGTTTGAACATACAACTCCCAATCCTACAGGAGGCATTCGGGGGTTCTGAGCTATACCTATGTGAAGCTCACTGCGTGATGCTCTGGCTCCATATGGGGCCCTACTATCTAGCTGAATGTTTTATTTATTCCAAGGTTACTCAGTGACCAGCTCACCCTTTCTTTTTTTTTTTTTTTTTTTTGAGACAGTCTCACTGTGTTGCCCGGGCTAGAGTGCCGTGGCGTCAGCCTAGCTCACAACAACCTCCAACTCCTGGGTTCAAGCGATCCTCCTGCCTCAGCCTCCCGAGTAGCTGGGACTACAGGCACGTGCCAACCATGCCTGGCTAATTTTTTTCTATTTTTAGTTGTTTGGCTAATTTCTTTCTATTTATAGTAGAGATGGGGTCTCGCTCTTGCTCAGGCTGGTCTCGAACTCCTAAGCTCAAGCAGTCCATCCGCCTTGGCCTCCCAGAGTGCTAGGATTACAGGTGTGAGCTACCCCACCCGGCCCATCTCACCCTTTCTTTTAAGTTATCCATTCTGAGCCACACTCACTCCACATGTTCCAGTTTTTCATAACATAGGGTAATACCTGAATGTAAAATGCAAGTTGGCACATTTCTTTAGTGACTTCTTTCTCACAAAACAAAAGCCAAACCACATCGATGAGAGAAGTGTTTCAGTCACCATGAAATGCTACTGTGGTGGCTCAGTTCTGCAAATGATGCTGCTGAGTAAGAAGATGAATCCCTGCTTCCTTCCCGACTAAACAGAGAGGACTTAAAAAGGCTTTCACCCCTGTGAATAATGATGATGTTCCTCAAGGAAGTACCCTTCCTGCACAGACTCTTTCCTCTCCCTACATCCACACGCCACTTTCAATCCTCTCTCCCAAGACCCCCACCAGTCTAGCAGTGTCAGTGCCCTCAGGGTATCTGTAGACATATTATTTAGCTCATGAGCTTCCTGCTAACTTGCCTATCTATCTCCAAACAGCTGTTCTTCTCAGTCCCAAGTCCAGCATCCATCTATTCAATTCAGCAAGATGAGTTTGTTAGAAAGGTCTGTGGCTGAAAGGGAGAGGTTTAGCTGTTTTAGGAAACATTCAAAGGAGCCATTCTCACTAATTTGTAATATGACCTTGGTAAGTAACTTAGCCTTAAACCTCAAGGTATCTAATAGAAAATTTAGAAGGCCAGGTGCAGTAGCTCCCTAGCACTTTGGGAGGCCAAGGTGGTTGGATCACTTGAGGCCAAGAGTTCGAGACTACATGGTGAGAACTTGTTTCTACAAAAAGATTTTAAAAATCAGCCAGGTGTGGTGGCACAGGCCTGTAGTCTCAGCTACTCAGGAGGCTAAGGCAGGAGGATCGCTTGAGCCCAGGAATTCAAGGCAGCAGTGCACTATGATCATGACACTGCACTCCAGCTTGGGTGACAGAATTTAGAGACAGACCTTGTCTCTAAAATAAATAACAATTTAAAAAAAAAAACCTGGCCGGGCGCGGTGGCTCACGCCTGTAATCCTAGCTCTCTGGGAGGCCGAGGCGGGCGGATTGCTCGAGGTCAGGAGTTCGAAACCAGCCTGAGCGAGACCCCGTCTCTACTATAAATAGAAAGAAATTAATTGGCCAACTAATACATATAGAAAAAAAAAATTAGCCGGGCATGGTGGTACATGCCTGTAGTCCCAGCCACTTGGGAGGCTGAGGCAAGAGGATCGCTTGAGCCCAGGAGTTTGAGGTTGCTGTGAGCTAGCCTGATGCCACGGCACTCACTCTAGCCTGGGCAACAAAGTGAGACTCTGTCTCAAAAAAAAAAAGAAAAAAACACCTTAGAAAGTAATGTCTATTCTACAACCTCACAGAATAGTTGTGAGGATAAAATGCAATAATAAATTTTTTTAACTTTGAAAATTTAAAAATGCGAGATACAACATTATCAGTTAACCAGTAAGAAATCCAAATCCTACCTCATCAAGTTGTTATTAGAAATAATGAAGGCAATTTATATAAAGTTTATTAGCTTGGTGCTGTAAGACATAGTGTATTTATAAATATCCACTCAATATTATTTACAGTATCTGTGACAGATCAGTAGCATGAGTGAAACAAACATTTTTTGTTTTGAAAAATATAAATATTTGCTGCTATAATTAAAGTTTTTATTTATTTATATTTAATTGATAACAAAAACCCTATAGGCAACAACCATCACTGTCAGGGTTTTGTGAACTTACCAGTTCACTTATTTCAACCCCTAGTACTGTTGAAACAAGTAACAGTTGGGAAGGAAAACTGAGCCCCAGGGTTCTTATCGTCTGAATCCGTTTTATATCAGGGACTTGAGCATCCGTGGATTTTGGTATCCAAGGGAGGTCCTGGAACCAATGCCCCAAATCAAGGGACAACTGTACTATACTTGATGGGGGAATTTCAGAGATTTGAGTATGTTATTTGACTATTATTTCACCTCACGTGCCAACTTTAGGATTTACCCCTGCATAGGATACATAAGATGCAACTCCACTGCACGTGCACTGTCATGCTAATCATGAATATGACTAGACTTAGCATATGATTTTAAAGGGTCAAGGAAAAACACCTCACAGGCCGGGCGCAATGGCTCACGCCTGTAATCCTAGCACTCTGGGAGGCCGAGGCGGGCAGATTGCTCGAGGTCAGGAGTTCGAAACCAGCCTGAGCAAGAGTGAGACCCAGTCTCTACCATAAATAGAAAGAAATTCATTGGCCAACTAATATATATGTAAAAAATTAGCCGGGCATGGTGGCGCATGCCTGTAGTCCCAGCTACTCGGGAGGCTGAGGCAGCAGGATTGCTTGAGCCCAGGAGTTTGAGGTTGCTGTGAGCTAGGCTGACGCCATGGCACTCACTCTAGCCTGGGCAACAAAGTGAGACTCTGTCTCAAAAAAAAAAAAAAAAAAAAGAAAAAAAAGAAAAACACCTCACAAAAAGCAGATTTTCTATGAAAAGGAAATTCTATTTTTTTTTTTTTAATTTTTATTAAAAAGTGGCAGGAGGAGAACGGCACCTACTGATGACACGAGTCACCTAGCAACCACTCTCCTCCCCCATCCCTTTTCTTTCCACAGAAAGGAAATTCTAAAGTAGATTATTCTATTCCACTGTCATGGTGTCTTACGCCATTAGACACCCAATGGACTGAGCATAAAGCCAGGAGCTGCAAGCTGCTAATGCCCCTTCCCTTCACTGATCAGAAGCATAAATAGTACCTGGTCTCCAGGCTGGCAGCCTGCTGCAGCATCTCATCTGTGACCGTGTCTGTGCTATAAAACTCCCTGAGTGCTTGCAGCAGCTCCTCCTTTCGGTGAGCGGGCAGGCTCTCCGCGTTGAGCAAGGCCCTGGCCCCGGAACGCACCTGCCGGCGCTCAGGATCTTCCAGCAGGCGCAAGCCCTCCTCAGAACCAATGGGGGCCTGGAACTCCTTGGCCAGCTGCTGCTTCAAATGGTTGTCATAGTAGTTGGAGATGGCGTGACAGGAGGTGCAAAGCAGCAGCACATCATGGGAGTTGTGGTCCTTCATCTCAATGGGGAAGTGCTTCCGGTACTCATGTGGAATCACATTCTTCCTGGAATGAGCACACCAGGAAAACAGTGCTCATTCAGTGGCATACGAGACAGAACACATGTGAAGCTAGCAGACAGGCTACTGGGATTCTAATCTGGGCCTAACATGACTGAGAAGACTTGGACACCACCACCTAACACAGATTGCATAAAGGCAATACTGCCTATTCCACTCTCAGCCCTTCCTGTGCCTTAGGTTCCTCCCTACCTTTCTGTGCTCAATGTTCCTCTCTCCTTGAAGTATGACCTCCTGCTGTCAGGCTTCCGTGGAAGGCCAGGGATAGGGAGAGGTTAATAACAACCTTTGAGAAGACTGTGCTCCCATAAGGAGGTCTCAGAGAAATGGAAAGACATTCTAGTGACCTTTGACATCTGCAAAACAATTCTCTCAAAAAAGCTTGAGGACCTGAAAAAGCCAATTTCCTTCATCTGAGGAATCCCTTACTTTGGCACTACTTCCCTGGTTCACCAAGATCTATCATTATTTTCTAAGGAGAACTAAGCTGTCAGGAAAAGCTCTCGGCAGCAACAACTCTTTGTCTCATCTTGCTGTAGGAGAAGAAAGGAGGAAAGTGAATAACTCCACAGAGCCAGGAAGAAAGCCCAAGTGTCGGGGCACTCAGGCCTAGTAGGCAGCCTCACCTTCACTGTGTGGGACCCTGATGTGAATCATATTACAGCACAGAGCAGCCTTCAGGTCATCTGGACACTCCGCGAACAATAACAAGACTTAGAAGGCTTGTGAGCCACTCAAGGGAGGACTATAAGGACACAGCTTGTACTGCTCTTTAGTCCTGCATGAGCAAAAGGGAACCACTCTCCATGACAGACTATTACTGAGAATAATCTTGTATTCCAGAAACTAAGGCATGGTTCAGGAGGGGTAGGCCACTATAGCAAGGCCAGGCAGAATGTAGAAGCTCGTGGGGAAAGGCCTCTCAGCCAAAATGGGCAGACTCAGCCAAGGGCTCCAAGGGCTCTGAACTTGGCTACCAAAGGCAACTCTCACCTGGAGCAGACAATCAGGCAGCCCAACACAAACCACACTCACCGAATGTAGGAGTCTTTCTTGCCACACACTACACACAGGTTCTCTTTAACCATCAAGTAATAGTCTCCTGGGGATTCAGGCCTTCCCGCAGGTTCAAACCGTAGTTTGACCACAAAAGGCTCTTCACTCACGAGCTCTTAGAAAAAAGAACAGGCATTAGTGTTTGATGTTCCCTTCACCCCCAACCCCAACCCCACCCCAGGAAGAAGCACCTCCCTAACTGCTCTTTGCTGTGTCCTGGCAGAGAACACTATTTCTGGGTTGTGACTACCTGGTCCCATGTGTCTCCAGGTCTTCTTGCCTTCTTTGTATCCATCCTCTTCCCTATCTCACTTCCCATTCCAGCCAGTACCCACATGCATCTAATTATAGAGAAACTATGACAGCTGAATCTCACACCTCCAATGCCTTTGTCCAGGTACCACTGAGCTTTTCTTCGATCACAAGTGCAGAGGGCCTGTCCATCAGGAGCATGGAGAAAGCAGTTATCATAAAGAGGTGATTTTCTGCAGGGAAGGGAAAGATGGATCTCAAACTGAAAGCTAATTGTTAGTCAAGGTGTCAATTGCCTTCCCATATTCTCTTTTGAGTGACTTGAACTATTCTCTCAAAACTAGGGTCAAAGATACAACTTATGGGGAAAAAAAACAGGGTAAGAAACCATGGTTAATCCTCCACCTGCATTAGGCTAGGAAACAGAACTAAAAATGAATTAGTTTATGTCTATAGTTTTTTTTTTTTAGTATTGTAAAATACTAAAAGAAAATACTCCACTTGTATTATGGAGGTACAAGTGTTAAGGTTACTTATATTGCCCATGTCCCACTCCCCCCTCAAGTAAGAGCTTCAAGCATGTCCATCCCCCAATATGTCTATAGTTTTTATACTTATGGATTGGGACCTTAGGGAGTGAGCTGGGTAGTGTTTACATAGCTCTGCTGTGAACACGAACAGGAACATAGCAACAAGAAAACTGCCAAATCACTAGATTAAACAAACTAAATTAAAATGTTTAAAGCTCAAGCTAAAGTAATGAGGGCCTGGATTTATTTCTGGCTTACACACAATACTTCCTTCGATTTAATCATCCAATTCCTAAAGGCATTTTGCTACAGGGACCAAACTTCTGCTCCAAAGTACTATTAGTCATCTTCCTATAACAGAGGTATAAATTGAATAGGAATATTCTCATTCGCTAGAGATAACATTTTCTTAGAGCTGGATATTGTTCTAAATAATCAAATATCATATGAACAAAACACCAAATGATATATTTCTACTGAAAAGCATAAGGTACTTCCTGTCATTCATTTTCAAAGCTATCCTGAAATAAGCAAGGAATAATAATTATACTCCCATTTACAGATAGGGAAATAATAGGCCTAAGGTCACATATGGGTCAGTGACAAAACGAGGCTAAGTGCTCCTCATTTCCACACCAATTGTCAAAGATAAAAAAGTAAAAGAAGGTAAAAAGGAGAAAAAATACGAAAATAAAGCAAAGGATAGTCCAAACGTCCCTGAAGGAAAGGAAAAGTAAAATTAACCCTTAGAGAGCCTTTGTGCTCCTCACAAGCCTTCTCCCCAGACTCAAGGTGAAGCATTACACCTTTGCTAAAGGCTGGGCCACTAACTTTTTGCTAGACAGAGAACAACTCAGTTACCTGGCAGAATAGCCCACCCCTAGGGGCTTTCTTCTATGTTTTCTGGGGTCTCTTCCTTGGTGGTTGCCTGGTGCCATCCCATCGACCTTAGACTTCTTACTTCTTGGCTTCTGCTGAGATTCTGCTGCTTCACTATTAACCTCTTCTCCCAATCTGATAATTCCTTTGCTTCGAAATGGGATGTCTACCACATCCTGGCATTTCTCCAAGACTTTTCTCCAACCACTGTGGTCATCATTTTTTTCTACAGGTGAATTCCTAGAGAAAGGATATCCAAGAAGATGGAGAAAGAGAGCCACTGAAATCTGGGCATCCCTGGCAGCATAAGTTACCTGAAGAAAAAAGTCAGAGATCAGTGGAATGTGGAAGGCAAACCAGAAAGAGCAACTTAAAAGTCAATCAAAAAGATACAGACAACTTTTAGGGTCCTAATATAAAATGTACAATAACCCACATACCATGTATTTAAAACTTTTTATCATGAAAAATTTCAAGCTATAAAAAGTAAATTAAATAGGCCGGGCGTGGTGGCTCCTCGTGGTGGGAGGCCGAGGCGGGCGGATTGCTTGAGGTCAGGAGTTCGAAACCAGCCTGAGAAAGAGCGAGACCCCGTCTCTACTATACATAGAAAGAAATTAATTGGCCAACTAATATACATAGAAAAAATTAGCTAGGCATGGTGGCGCATGCCTGTAGTCCCAGCTACTTGGGAGGCTGAGGCAGCAGGATTGCTTGAGCCCAGGAGTTTGAGGTTGCTGTGAGCTAGGCTGACGCCACGGCACTCACTCTAGCCTGGGCAACAAAGCCAGACTCTGTCTCAAAAAAAAAAAAAAAAAGTAAATTAAATAGTAAAATTAACTCTTATGTTCTCTATGTTTAACTAAAATAGCTTAAAAAATGACTTACTCTAAATGCTGGAAAATCCTAATCTATATAAATCAGTGAAGTTTCTATCTACTATCAAACTAGTAGGCAGATTTCTCTCAAGTTTTGGGGGAGGGTAGTTAACAAAGGTCTGACAATTAGTGCATGAAATTCATTTTGGGGGTAGTCAGCCCCTAGAAAAGCTGAAATCATAAGAGGTATGTATGACTGTCAATCAGAAAAGACCTGCAGCCTGGGCACAATGGCTCATGCCTGTAATATAAGCACTTTGGGAGGCTGAGGTGGAGGCTCACTTGAGGCTAGGAGTTTGAGACCAGCTGGGCAACACAGTGAGACCCTGTCTCTACAAAAAATAATTTCAAAAAATTAGCCAGGCATGGTGGCA
The DNA here is from genome assembly GCA_008750895.1 of Mirza zaza. Classification (NCBI taxonomy): domain Eukaryota; kingdom Metazoa; phylum Chordata; class Mammalia; order Primates; family Cheirogaleidae; genus Mirza; species Mirza zaza. The sequence continues at coordinate 11,176 of VSMD01022771.1, forward strand.
AGTGCATGTAGTTCCAGCTACTCAGAAGGCTGAGGTGGGAGGATCACTTGAGCATAGGAGTTGGAGGCTACATTGAACTATGAACATGCCATTACACTCCAGCCTAGGAGACAGAGCAAGACCCTATCTTTAAAAAAAAGAAAAAAGAAGATAGGGTGCGGTGGCTCATGCCTGTAATCCTAGCACTCTGGGAGGCTGAGGTGGGTGGATCGCTCAAGGTCACGAGTTTGAAACCAGCCTGAGCAAGAGCGAGACCCCGGCTCTACTAAAAATAGAAAGAAATTAATTGGCCAACTAAAAATATATAGAAAAAATTAGCCGGGCATCGTGGCTCATGCCTGTAGTCCCAGCTACTTGGGAGGCAGAGGCAGAAGGATTGCTTGAGCCCAAGAGTTTGAGGTTGCTGTGCACGGTACTCTAGCCTGGGCAACAGCGTGAACTCTGTCTCAAAAAAAAAAAAAAAAAGAAAAGAAAAAAGAAAAAGAAATGACCTGCCATGACCTGCCATTATCTTATTAATAAGATAATATCTTAATGTCTTTAATACCCTTTATTGCTGTGACCCCACATAAGTTACTTATTTATGCCTTGGTTCCTTCCTTTTTTTAAAACAGTTTTATTGAGATATAATTTACATATACTAAAATTCATCCATTTAAAATATACAAACCAATGGATTTTAATATATTAACAGAGTTGTACAACCATTACCATCATCAATTTTAGAACATTCTCATTACCCTGAAAAGAAACCTAACATCCTTTAGCTGTCATCCCTCACTTCCCCTAGCCCTAGGCAATCACTAATTACTCTCTATCTTTATAGATTTGCCTATTCTGGACGTTTCACATAAGGAATCATATGACACATGGCCTTTTGTGACTGGCTTTTCTCACTTAGCATAATGCTTTTGAGATTTGTCCATGTTGTAGTATGTATCTTTTTATTGCTGAGTAATACTCCATTGTACAGCTATATAACATTTTAATTTATCCATTCATCAGCTGATAGATTCACTCTGCTTTTTAATGTCTCCTTCTTAAATATGAATGGACAGCCAAGGATCTAAACATTTGAGAGAAAGCTTTAATGTGAAAGACAAAGACCAAAGCAAAGGTTAAAACGAAAAAGGAACTCAGAGGAAAAAGAGGCAATGCAGGAAGCAGAAGAAAACTTCAGAAGTCTTTAATACCTTAAGAGAAGATACTACATCTATTAAACAAAAATAGAAAGTTAGTTTAAAAGCAAATATTTTGAGAAGACCAAGAAGCTCTTATAACTTAAAAATATGATAGAAATAATTAAAGATTCAATTAAAAAATTAGAATATAAACTTGAAGAAATTTGCTAGAAGGTGAAAACAGAAATGGAAAATAGGAGAGAAAACATTTTTTGAAGAAAATTAGAGGATTAATTCAGGAGTCCAATAAAAAAAAATTATGAATTCTAGAAACAAAAAGGAGGCTAGAAAATTTTCAGAGAAGTTATTTGGGTATAAGTCCCTGAACTGAAAGTGATTGAATGGGTCTACTAAATTCTAATACAATGAGTGACAAATGGCCCACACTCATGTATTATCATCATGAATTTCAAAAAATTAAGATAAAGATAAGATCTTCTTGAAAGAACAAGTCACATACTTAACACCAATGCTGAAAGACAGAAGACAAGAAGTTCTGAAGGTTTGATTCCATCTTCTATGATGAAGAAAGAAAGAAAAAAAGTTCTGAAGGAAAATGATTTCTAATCTCAAATACTATAGTCAACCAAACTACTGTTAAGAAAGGGAAATCAGGCCGGGTGTGGTGGCTCACGCCTGTAATCCTACCTCTCTGGGAGGCCGAGGTGGGCGGATCATTTGAGCTCAGGAGTTCGAGACCAGCCTGAGCAAGAGCGAGACCCCATCTCTACTATAAATAGAAAGAAATTAATTGGCCAACTAATATATATAGAAAAAAATTAGCCGGGCATGGTGGCACATGCCTGTAGTCCCAGCTACTTGGGAGGCTGAGGCAGCAGGATTGCTTGAGCCCAGGAGTTTGAGGTTGCTGTGAGCTAGGCTGACACCACGGCACTCACTCTAGCCTGGGGAATAAAGTGAGACTCTGTCTCAAAAAAAAAAAAAAGAAAGGGAAATCAAATACCTTTACAGACATACAGTGTGTCATAAATTAATTTCATACACTCACTTTCTCAGGAAGCTACTATGAACGTACTCTACCAACTCAAGAAAGGAAAAGGACATAGAATTTAGAAATCAGAGGATCTACTACAGAAGAGTTGAAAAGAATTCCCAGGCTGATGGTAAATGCAAGTTCCAGGATAAGAGGTGGGCAGCAGGACGAGAGTGCAATCAGTCCCAACGGGAGCAGGGTGACAGAGAGTTCTGAGAGAGATGGTTCCAAGGGAAAATGAAACAAATGATAAGTTACTTGATGCACATCCACACTAGACAAGAGGAGATCTACAGCTCTATTAAAGAGTCTGGGGGCCGGGCACGGTGGCTCACGCCTGTAATCCTAGCTCTCTGGGAGGCCGAGGTGGGCGGATCGTTTGAGCTCAGGAGTTCGAGACCAACCTGAGCAAGAGCGAGACCCCATCTCTACTATAAATAGAAAGAAATTAATTGGCCAACTAATATATATAGAAAAAATTAGCCGAGCATGGGGGCGCATGCCTGTAGTCCCGGCTACTTGGGAGGCTGAGGCAGCAGGATTGCTTGAGCCCAGGAGTTTGAGGTTGCTGTGAGCTAGGCTGATGCCACGGCACTCATTCTAGCCTGGGCATTAAAGTGAGACTCTGTCTCAAAAAAAAAAAAAAAAAAGTCTGGGGATTGAAACAATTAAAAGGTATATAGAACACTAAAGGAACAAAACACCAATTATTATTCCTGGGAAAATAAAAAGTATATATAAGAAAAAAATAACTGCAGTTTACTGTGTGGCTCAGGTATAAATGATATCAATATAAATACTGGATATTAACTTGACAAAAATGATGATTTACCTATTTTGGGAGGATGGGGAAGAGAGTGAGTGTTCAGGGGTAGAGGAATTGCAAGACTACTAAACCATATCTTCCACAGTCAGAAGTTGAAGATAATATGTAAAATAAGAAACAATAATGCATACATGCAACTTAGAAATATAATGGTAAATACCAGAAAGAAATGAAAGTGGATATCTCTAAGAAGGAAGAGGAATTAGAATGGGGAGAGGTAATGCAGGGAACTACTTTTCTGTTCCTTAAAATAAGTCTTAAAACAACACTATGTTTTTTAAAATTATATGTTTGTATTCATGGAAAAAATTACATTTTCTGAAATGTCTGGTATATTGCAAACACTAAAAAAAAAATAAAGAAGACTCTTATTCTTTTATTTAAATGGCATATACATTATTGTAGACCAATTACTTTAGTATCACCAATGTAGGGGACTGATATATATTTTCCTAGTTTAAGAATTAAATTTAGTGAGTAATGTACATGTTCTGCACAGAGCGTTTGAAAGTAATGCGTTCCGGACAAGGCCCTTACAACAAAAAAAACGGTTGCTGCCTAGAGGCATAACAATAGACCTAAATTTCTGCATTGAGGCAAGAGCTGCCCAGCCCCACGATAAGTGGAGGCCTGGAGGCCACACAATAAGCACATTGTTCTTTTGATTGCTGCTTAATCCCATTAGATGGCTGGTTAGTCAATGACAGGTAAGACCCCCTCAAGGGAGGGGTGACCTAAGCCATGCACAGCCGCAGGGGATTGGCCTAAGAGGAAATGGGGATAAAAATGCAAAGGGGGCAGCCTTGCCCAACCTTGCTAATCTTGGTCTGTGATCTGTGCCTGGTTCCTTGAGCAACAGCCTGGAAACCTTGCATCAGGAGACATCTGTGCCCTTAGGCTACATGTTCCGAAATGTATGGCTATCTATCACTGCCAAGCCTGGGAGGGCCCATACAAGGAACTAACTTTGATTTTGGGGGTATAAAAATAAAATGACTGGTGCGTTATGCACTGCAGTCTTGTAACCGTCTTTGTGTGTGTGTGTGTGTCTTTTTGTGTTCTGTGTTCATCCTCCATCCTGCAAACTGGCCACAACAACCAATGAATCTATTTTAAGGCATCTCCACCCAATACTTGTATCATATTTGAAGATCTGAATTTTAAAAACAATTATACTTCAGAGGCAATGACTCTTCCATTCTTCAACTACCCTGATAAGAAATACCTGGTCATCTGTAAGAGTCTCAGCATCCCAGTTGCTGCAGCGAAGTAGAAGAGACTTGTCAAGGGAAAAGTTCAAAACAGTCTCAGCAAGTGATTTCAGGCTAAGCCCATTACAGAGCAAATTGTTTCTACAAGAAATAAACAAAATCATGTATCAAAAATAGGCAAAAGACATGAACAAGAAAATCAAAAAAGATATATAAATGACCAGTAAACAGATGACAGATATTCGATCTCACTAGACATCAAAGAAAATGATAAATAATTTATCTATCAGATTGCAAAGATTTTTTAAAACAACTATATCTAATATTAATGGAGCATGAATAATCAGGCAGTCTCATCTAAAATTTGTGAACTATACATTTTCATTATAACCCTTATGTAAAAGGATTTAATAATAAATAGCTATTAAAAATTTGAACATGGCCACTGACATCTCTGCTTAGAGAAAGAAAATTTGAATATGAAAATTCTCTGATCCAGCAATTCGACTTTTAGGAATTTACCTTAAGAATATACATAAAAGGATATTCAGTGCAGCACAATTTATAATAAGAAAGAATTGTGGGCCGGGTGCAGTGGCTCATGCCTGTAATTCTAGCACTCTGGGAGGCCGAGGTGGGCGAATTGCTCAAGGTCAGGAGTTGGAAACCAGCCTGAGCAAAAGCGAGACCCCGTCCCTACTAAAAATAGAAAGAAATTAATTGGCCTACTAATATATATAGAAAAAATGAGTCAGGCATGGTGGCACATGCCTGTAGTCCCAGCTACTCGGGAGGCTGAGGCAGTAGGATTACTTGAGCCCAGGAGTTTGAGGTTGCTGTGAGCTAGGCTGATGCCACAGCACTCACTCTAGCCTGGGCAACAAAGTGAGACTCTGTCTCAAAAAAAAAAAAAAAAGAAAGAAAGAAAGAAAGAATTGTAACCAACCTAAATGCCCATGGATAGTGTTTGTGTATGATTTTTCAAATTTGAAAAAATAATAATGCTATTTTCATTGAGAAAGTTAAAGTACAATAACACCAACAATAATAACCTATTCTTTCTGCTCTTCAAACACTTTCTGATTAAAATTGATGTAGTTTGTCCAAGTTCAAAAGCAAGTGGAAAAAGAAAAAAATTGATGTAGAGTGGTAAAAAATTAATTTGTCCAAAGATTGGAGACTCCAAACAAGAGATTAATGTGAAACATCAGTCTACAAAAGCAGAGCTGACTTTTTGGTTACCAAGTGAGAGTCTAGAAATTTTACAGCAGGAAGCTTGGAGATGGAGGTTCTTGTCAATGTTATAACATGCTCTACTTCCTCAGGTACTGTAGGAAGCCAAATCATTATAATGACGAAGAAAAAGATCTATCTATCTATTTATTTATTTATTTGAGACAGAGTCTCACTTTGTTGCCCAAGCTGGAGTGAATACCATGGTGTCAGCCTAGCTCACAGCAACCTCAAATTCCTGGGCTCAAGTGATCCTTCTGTTTCAGCCTCCCAAGTAGCTGGGACTACAGGCATGTGCCACCATGCCTGGCTGATTTTTTCTATATATATTAGTTGGCCAATTAATTTCTTTCTATGTATAGTAGAGACGGGGTCTTGCTCCTGCTCAGGTTGGTTTCAAACTCCTGACCTTGAGCAATCTGCCTGCCTCAGCCTCCCAGAGTGCTAGGATTACAGGCGTGAGCCACTGTGCCCCGCCATCTTTCCTTATTAAACAAGCAGTAAATCAATGGATCTCATCACCTACAAAAGGCAGCACAGACTAAAAAGTACAAAAGGTCTAGACACAGGTAAAATACACAAGGTCTTGGTTCAAATAATAGAAATTAAGGACTTGGGGCAGACATAAAAGTTTTGTTTCATTAAAAATTACAAAAGTAATGAATGTTTATTATTAAAAATTCAAACAATAGAGGCAGGGCCTGATGGCTCACGCCTGTAATCCTAGCACTTTGGGAGGCTGAGGTGGGAGGATTGCTTGAGATCAGGAGTTCCAGACTGGCCTGAGCAAGAGCAAGACCCCGTCTCTACTAAAAATAGAAAAAAAATTAGCCTGATGTGGTGGTGCATGCCTGTAGTCCCAGCTACTCAGAGGCTGAGGCAGGAGGATCACTTGAGCCCAGGAGTTTTGAAGTTTCTATGAGCTAGGCCAATGCCATGGCACTCTAGCCCGGGCAACAGAACAAGACTCTGTCTCAAAAAAAAAAAAAAAAATTAAACAATAGAGATGTACAATGGGTGAGAAGGGAAAGTTTTCCACACATACTTCCAACTTTCAGAAATAACAACTCTTAACAGTATGTGTGGCCCCTCCACACTTTTTCTATGCACAAATAAACAAATGGTTAGATGGAGGAGTAGATATGTTTTTTTTGGTATTTGTTTTTTGTTCTGTAACTTGCTCTATTCACTTAATGTACCATGGAACTCCTTCCATGGCAGTAAGTATAAATGTTCTTATTTCATTCTTTTTAACAGCTGTGTAGTTTTCCAAGCATGGATATGTTAAGTAGATAGTGAGGGATTCCAGGTCTTCTAGAGACAAAAGTGGGTGCTGTTACCCCATCTTGGTCCTGCCACACCCTAATTCTCCATACGTGGGGGAGAAGGGAATACCCCACAAATCTGCCAATCAGAACTTGGAGTGCCAGCTGCAAAAAGAATGTAGAGGACTCTAGCCCATGGGCCATGCAGCATAGGTACCATAGAATCTGGAAGTCTAGAATCTGCATGCATAGTTGACTCAGGTCATGTGACTCCCAACTGTCCAATCAAAGTGGTTCCATGGTGACATCTGAACCATGGGCAGGTCCCTATCTGGGCACTATAAAACAAGATGCAGACCATAACCAATCCCCTCTCTGCGCCCTTCCCTTTGCTGATACGATGGGTCCAGTCATCATCTGTGGCATATGTATTGTGCTTTGTAAACCTCTATCTGGCTCTGGCCCTATAATCCTGTCTTTCTCTCCTCAACAAACCTCATTTTCATGCTTGCCTAACTTTGGCATGTCTGGTCATTCTTCAGCCATGGGTGTGCCAAGAACCAACATTTCAGACTAAAACCTGACAAGATAGTCTGTATTTCTTGAAATCATTAACCCTACTGAAGTACGGTATTTAATTTTCAGTTATTTAATTCCACTTGGGTCATTAGTCTTTTCTTAAAATGTCATATTTTGGAAAGTTTCACATCTCTTGTGCATGAATTTAAAACAAAATGCAAGCTTTGTCACTTCAGAGTTTCAACGGGAAAGATGCCAAATTCACGTACAACCTCCATAATAAATCACCTTTGCTTAACATATTTAAAGAATTTAAAGAATATGAAGAAGACAACATTAACTCCCCTCAAAACCTTGCTCCTCCAAGTCAAAAGTTTCATCTGACTTTCAAGTCAGTTGAAAGTTACAACTACTTACCATGGCAACAGTAGGAGCAATGTAGTACTAATAGTGCTAATTGTAATTCCAGCACTATGTCAGATTTGTTGAACTTCGATATCAAAAATTCTTAATTTTATTACTAAAATGTTCAATAATAAAACAAGAATAATTTTTAAAATTTCAACAAAATTCAACTTAAAGATGAAAGACCTGATAAAAGTTACATTCTTATTTCCAGAAGTTCATGGTCAAAATCTTATTTTAACACTTAGCCAGTCTGTATTTTGCCAAACAGAATTCAATGAATCTTCGATTTCTATATAGTCATAGAGATGACTGTAAATGCACAGAAAAAAGAACTGGAAGGACAAATCAATTGTATGATGATGGTGCTGAAGGTGACAGTAACAATGTGATAACCATGATGATATATAATAGTTAAAATTTACAAAGCACTCTTTATATATCAAACACTATTTATAAGTTCTTTACATAGTTTAACTGATTCAACATACCAATTCCATGAGGTAAGAACATTATTACAACGAAACTGAGGAAGAGGCCGGGCGCGGTGGCTTACGCCTGTAATCCTAGCATTCTGAGGCCGATGCGGGTGGATCGCTCAAGGTCAGGAGTTCGGAGTTCGAGACCATCCTGAGCAAGAGCGAGACTCCATCTCTACTAAAAATAGAAAGAAATTAATTGGCCAACTAATATATATAGAAAAAATCAGCCAGGCATGGTGGTGCATGCCTGCAGTCCCAGCTACTTGAGAGGGTGAGGCAGAAGAATTGCTTGAGTCCAGGAGTTTGAGGTTGCTGTGAGCTAGGCTGATGCTATCCACCCTAGCCCAGGCAACAGAGCAAGACCCTGTCTCAAAAAAAAAAATAAAAGAAACGAAATTGAGAAATAGAGAGGCTTAGTATCCTGCCAAGGTCACACAGTTGGTAAGTGGCAGGGTTGGGACTCCTATCTACGCCGTCTGCTTCCGAATCAAGTTTTAGTCACTCTCTACACTGCCTCTAACAGCACAGAGTAGGCACCTTCTGAAGAGGTGGTGTCAGAGGAAGGGAGCCTGATGAAAGGCAGCTTTTGCTGTTATAATCCTAATACTTTTTATAGAGTTTTAGTGTCTATGGCATTTGAGACAGGGTAAGAGGCTGTTTCAGTCCATGTTGTTATAAAAGAGGACCTGCCCAGATACATAAAGAGGTAATTGTGTCCACCCCCTCCCAAAAAGAAAAAACAATTTGAAATAGAATTACCATAAGAATAGAGTTCTAAGAGAAAGGAAAATCACTTTTCCACCCAGACAACGGCTAGATCTACCTACCATCATTTTTGGCCTACAGCAGGCTTTGCAAATGCAAATGTTTATCTGGGAGTCAGGGTTCTAATGGGAGTGTGGGGACTCTGGCAAACTGAAGGGAGCATGCTCATCTAAAGGGGCCAGCTGCTACCCAGCCAAATTGCTGCCATCTATAATTATGGATTCAGTGTAGTTGGATCACCTACTTCTTCTAGAGAAGCCAGAAATACAGATTTTTACATTAAATCTTCTAGATTTAAAAAAAATTTTCTAAAAATATACAGGAAAAAAATAAAACCAAAAAACATCTGCAGCTCTAATTTAGCCAGTGAGGCCATCGGTTTATAACATATAGCTTACACAGACATTTTATTAATATCTTGTCCAAAAAGACCAGTTCTAGGTAACTAAAGTTTTCTCAGAAATTGGAATGTCTCCTTGCAAATTCAATATGCATCTCAGAAGCTTCTAGATATCTAGAATTTCAAACGTTTCATTATTGATTCCCAGTAATTTACAAATCTTGCTAAAATAATTGCCCCACAACTACAGGAATCCCAGCACTCATACAAACCACACCTCTGCCGCAAAGCTAGGTATCGGAGGTCCAGGCAGCCCCTAACAACAAGGCCATAATCCTGAAGGAGCTTGCTGGCATCTTCTGAACATCCCACTCCAACTTTTAAAATGGTGCCATCTGCTAAAATGTCCAATAACGTTCTTGGTAGTGTTTTTCCTCCACAGATCAACTTGGGCAAGCGAACCAAGACACAAAGGCCACTTGGGGAGGCCATTTGTAGAAGTGACAAAGGACTGGCTTTGCCTTCCAAATTCACCTGCAACAGAGGAAGACAGGGCCCACGGTTCACACTCTAGCAGAGCAATGAGCACAACATAAAACTGTGGCAAAAAAGTCTAAGAGGCACATCCTTAACTTACCAAATGGAGCATCTGACCAGATTTTGGTTTAAATCTATGGATGAGCCTCTACTAACAAATGCAATCAACAGACTTTGTGAAGCAGCCTGAACAAAGGTTACCAAGGGCCAAATGCTGGGGCCAGAAATATGAGCAGTCCATAAATAGTGACCAGCTGACACAGAGTAGCTCTGGAACACACACTGGCAGAGTCCTACGAAATATACTGATTTTTAAAGGTGAAGGAAAGGTCAAGGAGTAAAGTGCCAAATGATAAACATACTCTTCAATATCCAGGCTCTCTAATGTACATGGAGGTAACATGACTCAGTTACCTTATCATGGACTCAACATCCATTTTTTTTTTTTCTATTTTTAGTAGAGACAGGATCTCACTCTTGGTCAGGCTGGTCTTGAACTCCTGAGCTCAAACAATCCTCCTGCCTCAGCCTCCCAGAGTGCCATTTTTTTGTTTTTGTTTTTGAAAAAGACAGGAGCTTGCTCTGTCACCCAGGCTAAAGTACAGTGGTGTGATAATAGCTCATTGTAACCTCTAACTCCCTGGCTCAAATGATCCTCCAGCCTTAGCCTCCCAAAGTGCTAGGATTATAGGCATAAGCCACTGCACTCAGCTTAAAATCCAATTTTTTAAAAGAGGTAGGAAACACAGTAATGTAAATAAATGGTACCCGCTAATATAATAAATTCTAGTAGTACAAAGTGCTTTCTCAGCATTTTCTAGTCACAAATGGTGTTAATAAAAGAAAAAAAAAGTATACTGAGCATAAGTTAGGGTTCTTACATCTTAAGAGATAAAAATAACTTTACATATTAAATGATCTGGGTTTAAGGCTGGGCATGGTGGCTCATACCTATAATCCTAGCACTTTGGGAGGCTGAGGCAGGAGGATTGGCAGGAAGATTGTTTGATGCCAGGAGTTCAAGACCAGGCTGAAAAAGAGCAAGACCCCATCTTTACAAAAAACAGAAAAATTAGCCTGGCGTGGTGGTGTGTGCCTATAGTCCCAGCTACCCAGAAGGCTGAGGCAGAAGGATCTCTTAGGCCCAGGAATTTGAGGTTGCTGTGAGCTAGGCTGACGCCACAGCACTATAACCCAGGCAACGGAGTGAGACTCTGTCTCAAAAAATATATATATATATATATCAAGACGAGACCCTCCACCAGCAAAAATACTTCAACTCAATGAAGGCTCAGAAGATCATTAGCATTTTTTAACAATAAGTTATTTTTAATTAAATTATGTACATTTTTTAGACATAATGCTATTGTACAGTTAATCGACTATAGTGTAAACATAACTTTTATATGCAGTAGGAAATCAAAAAACTCACGTGACTGTCTTTATTCCAGTGGCCTGGAACCAAACCTGTAATGTCTCAGAGTTATATCTATATTGTGAAATTAAATGTGATGATGCAAGCAAAACAGTATAGCATACAGCATAGAGTAAACAATGTTTCAAATGTTAACTGTTACCTTTTTAAATCCTAATTTGAGTAATAATTCCCTTTTTATTTCCATTCCTGGGATAAGATTCCCATTTAAACACACCTCCTTAACTATATTCTCCATGGCATCCTTATAAAAATGCTATTACAAATATCAATAGTGGCTACTATTTAAGGAACATTTACTATCAGTTAAAACGGTGTTGAAGCCTTCACAGGGGTAATCTATTTGAATCCTTAGAAAAGCCACAGGAGGTAGATAACATTACATCATATTACAAACAAGTAAACTGAAACTCAGGTTAAGTAGCTTTTCAAGTTCACAGAATGATCAATTGTGAAAATGGAACTCATACAGGTCTGTGTGACTCCAGAATCCATGACTGTAAGCACTTTCCTATCCTGAGAAGAGCAGCCACTTCTCCTGCTAAAATCTACTTATGAGTAAGTAGAGAACAAGCAATTCTCCTTTAATCTTATTTTCTACTTGACCATCCCAGCCCCCTAGTTGGAAAAGCAGAAGAGATTTTTAAAAAATTTTTGCTTTTTAACTTACCCACTCACAATCGATTCCAAGTACTGGCAAATCTTCCAATTCGCTTCTAAGCAAGGGTGCGATTTGATCCCACTCTGCCTCCTGAGACACAGTCACCACTTTCGCTTTGAGGATCCTTTCCTCCCAAGTGGCTGTAAGGGCACTGGAGTGCAGCTGGTCCTCTTCCGGAGGGGGCAGTTCTGTACTGCTTGGCACTTTCTGCTGTTGCTGCTGGGTCACAGGGCTCCGTTTACTCCTTCTGCGCTGGATGCCTTTCCAGAGAACAAAACCTCCCACAGCCACACCCAAAAGGGTGGTCACTGTCAAAGCCACTAAATTCTGTCTAGACATCTTCAGTTTTCCTACTGTTTAGGAAAGGAAATCACTAATCCCACAATCTGCAAAACAAATGGCAAAAATATGTTTATATGAGGAATACAAATCTATCTGTAAACAAGTTTCCCCTAAAAAGTGGAGAAATATAATAATCTCTGCACCCACAAACTAAAATCACTGCTATAAATTTCCACATGAAACAGCAATATTCTAATTTTTTCCTTTGTGTACTCTCTGTACTCCATCTTTATCACTATCCTCACTCCAGAAAACCCCCTGCCCTCTGGCCGTTTCCCAGGGCTCCCTTAATGACATAAAATTGTATCAATCAAAACAATAAGTGAGACTCTTACTTCCAACTACTGTTACTGAATTAATTTTTTAGTTAATGGATCTTCTTCAACGTGTTTGCATTTTAGGCCTTTAATCACCTAACAGTTGAATGAAAGCTTTTACTTCTCAATTAAAAAAAAAAGACCTTAATCATCAGTATTATGGTGGGGAGATTTTTTTTATTTTTCGAGAAGGTGTGAGCAGCAGGTGAATGGAGGAAACAGGCTTCAGTAAAATACTTTTCTGTTGCTCCACAAGTCTCAGTGGTTCTCCACAGAAACTGATCCAGTTATCACAGAATAAGGAAGGGCAGTAAAAAGGGAAAGGAACAGAAAAGAAAAAGGAAAGGGTAGAACTTAGATATCCAATACACCCAGAAGGAGGTTGTGAACTGAAATGTCCACAGGGCTAGCAGGTTAATGTAAATAAATGAAACAAGCCACAAAATAGTACCTTTTCCATTTTTCTTATAACATGTGGCTTTCTCCATGTATCTTTTGTTTTCCCACTTTTGAGAGATAGAGGAGTATACAGAGTTATTTCTGTACTATTAAAATAATAATAGTAAAAGGTACAACAATAAATGATGGGTGGCCCTTGGCGTCAAGGACAGGGAGAAAATATGGGGCAACAACCATTCAGCACAAGCTGATAGATCCTGTGCAGGAAGAAGGCCCAGGGTGGTCAGATACTTTGCTTATTCGACAGAAGTCAGGTATCTGAACTATACATAAAATGTCACCATTTTTAAATGTTATCTATAAATTTACATTTTTTTGTTTCTGTTTTTGAGACAAGGTCTCGCTATGTTGCCCAGGCTGGTCACTAAATTTATAGTTTTTAAAACTATGGGACCAGCCAAACAAAAACATTCTGGGCATTGGGCTACCTATCTGTGGACTCTGGCTTAAAATCTAAGCTGCCCAAAGACAGAGCAATCTGCTGAACCCTCCCTATACTCCTCTATAGACGAAAGTTTCCCACTGAATGTATACTTTTTTTTTTTTTTTTTTTTTTTGAGACAGAGTCTCACTTTATTGCCCAGGCTAGAGTGAGTGCCATGGCGTCAGCCTAGCTCACAGCAACCTCAAACTCCTGGGCTCAAGCAATCCTCCTGTCTCAGCCTCCCAAGTAGCTGGGACTACAGGCATGTGCCACCATGCCTGGCTAATTTTTTGTATATATATTAGTTGGCCAATTAATTTCTTTCTATTTATAGTAGAGATGGGGTCTCGCTCTTGCTCAGGCTGGTCTCGAACTCCTGAGCTCAAACGATCCGCCCACCTCGGCCTCCCAGAGAGCTAGGATTACAGGCGTGAGCCACCGCGCCCGGCC
>VSMD01022774.1:0-28812 GCA_008750895.1 Mirza zaza
TGATTTCTTTACTGAGCTTTTGTTCCAGATCCTGGAGGCTTTTTGTGGTTTCTTTGTGTTGGTTATGGAGTTGTTCTTGCAGGTCTTTGAATTTTCTTATGATCCACATTCGGAATTCCTCTTCTGTCATTTTGGTTGCCTGATTTTGGTTGGTGTCCATTTATAGGGGGCTGGTGCTCCTTTTTGGGTGTGTGTTTTCCGTTTGGTTCTTCATATTTCCTGAGTTCCTTCACTGATTTCTTCCCATGTCGATCAGTTGTTGCTTCTTTCCTTTAGGTTTTTATTTGGGTATGCACACACCTTGTTTAGTTTCTGAGCCGGTAAGTGGTGTCTGTAGGTGAGGTCCGACCACTCCCTGTATAATGAGTCTGTAGGTGCCGTGAAAAGGGTGTGCAGGATGCTCTCCCTGTCAGTAGGTGGCGCTTGCTTGGAGGAACAGGCTACGCTGTTGTTTTTATGTCCTGTTATCAGCTCTTGTTCCTCTGGAGAGGCACTCTAGTGCCTCAGGTGGTAGGTGGGGCCCTGGGACTTCTAGGTGTGTCCTTTTCTCCCTCTCAGTGAGGGCTGGTCTGGGAGTGAGTCTGGGTGGAGCTGTGTTCGGTCAGCCTGCCCTCAGGCACCACCAATGCCGTTAGCAGGGGTCAAAGTTCTGCTTTCTGCCTCCGGGAAAAGCTGTCAGGGAGGGGCTGGAATGGCTCTGCTCAGTCAGAGAGTTTGCGTGTGGGGGTGGGACTGTCCGAGACCCGAGACCCGAAGTCTGGAGTGGGCCTCGCTTCTTTCCACCCTCCCCAACTCCACAGCTACTCGTGGGCCTCTGCCAGCAGGCCAGACCACACGCCACCAGGCCTCCCCTGGCTGTGATACGCCGGGGGGGGGGGTGAGGGGAGAGGTTCCCTGTGCAGGAACGCCACCTGTCTGGGCGCACGGCCTCCTTTTGGGAGGAAGGTTGCCCTCTAGGATGCTGATCTGCCCCTGAAGGCACACACACCTCAGCAGGCTGTTCGTGTATATCCCTTCTGTGCCCCGGGCAATGCGAGGCCTCGGTGCACGGGATATGGTCTGCAGGTCTGACCTCTGGGCCCCAGAGTTCAAACTATATCCCCGCCAGGGATAGGAGTGCAGGTCCCAATTCACCCACGGTGAGCCCAAGCTGGGTCTGTCTCTCAACCTCAGGGTCTGCCCCGTTCTCCTGGGATCACCGTGCCAGCAGCACCTGGGAGGGCTGGCGGGTGGGGAGCTCACCGTCTGAGTTTCCCTCAGTCAGCTGTAGGGCCCCAAAAGGGAATGCCCCATTCCCTGGAGGTGCCTCCGGCTGGTGGCTATACTGTCTCTCTGGGCAGCCGCAGGTAGGGTCGGGGGAGGGGAGAATGAGGCAATATGGTGCCTGCCGCGCAGCTCGGGTCTGTGCACAGGGACGTGCTCTGCGGGATTTGGGATCCTTGTGCCGCGTCCGCTACTGGCTTACCGCTCGCTGGTGGTGGTCGTCTCTGGGCTGGTGTCTGCATGTCTTTCCACCCGGTGGGGAGCCCGCCAGCAGTCCGAGATGCAAGGAAGGGGAGAGTTAATCGCTCTACCTACCCTTGCCACTGGTCTCCAGGCTGCTCCAGAGGTCTCAGCTTCCAGTTATCCTCTGCAACCTCCTCCCGTGGAGTCTCCCGTGGTCTCAGGTATCCCTCCTTCCGACCCTCATCCGATGTATGCTCGTCTTCTTGCTTCTTTCTCCTAATTTCTGCTAGTATCTGTCTTTTCTGCAGAGACACTCTGTCTGGTGGTGTTTCTCGTCCGCCATTTTGATTCGGATCCAGAGCTACTTGCTATTGATACTTAAAGTAGGAAAAGAAAATTAATTCTTTATAGCATTTTTACTCATTGTTCTGTGGGCAGAGCAAATTATTGATATGATGATTATGGTGGTGATGATGATGACAGCTAAGAATAGCTAATATTTATAACATGCTTAAACTTATGTCATTTAATGACTCTGTAAGGTAAGTTGTACTGTTAGGTAGGTAGGTACTGCTATTAGATGAAACAAATGCAGCACAGAGAAGTTAAATAATTTGCCCAAGGTCACATAGCCAATTAGTAGAAGAATCAGGCTTCAAACCTAGGCTGTCTTACTGCAGAGCCCATACTCTTAGCCACTCCAACATAATGCTATACATATATGCTATATGTCTGCCTTAGTTAAAATCAGTAGCACCCCTCAAATAAATGGTAATGTGCTTTAATTTTATTAATTCATTAAAAAATATGTATTGAGAGCATTCTATGTAATAAATACTAGGCTAAGTCCAAGAGATGCAAAGGAGCATAAGGCTTGGTTCTTGCTCTTAAGAAGTTCATAAATCGAAAAAATAGATGTAGACACACAAACAATTAAAAAGCAAAGAATTTAGTAAGTGATTTAAGGGAAATTTGACAAAGAATCAAAATATTTGCTGGGATACAAATGACTGTTGACTGTTGATTAAATGAGGTGGATCAGAGAAAGCCTCTGAGTCACATTTCAGCTAGTTTTTGAAGGATGCTCAGGCTTGGAAAAATGTGGAAAGTGCATTCCAGGAAAAAGGCACAGTAGAAGCATAAGTATTTAAGAATGGCTTTGTGACAGTGCATGTGGTGAGTGGCAAGAAATGAGGCTAAGAATATAAAAAGGACATTAGATACTCTCCCACCTCCACCTCCTGCTGTGTGAGGATACAGCAGGAAGGCTGTCATCTGCAAACCAGGAAGAGTGGTCTCATCAGACCTGAGATCTGCTGATACCTTGATATTGGACTGCCCAGAC
This sequence comes from Mirza zaza, assembly GCA_008750895.1. Lineage (NCBI taxonomy): Eukaryota > Metazoa > Chordata > Mammalia > Primates > Cheirogaleidae > Mirza > Mirza zaza. The sequence goes on from VSMD01022774.1 coordinate 2,792, forward strand.
TCTGGAACTATGAGAAATAAATATTTGTTGTCTAAGCCACCCAGTCCATGGTATTTTGTTATAGTAGCATGGGATGAGTGGCAAGAAATAAGGCTGAGAATATGGATCCTTCCAACCAATGCATTTTGTTTAATTTGCAATTACTTCTTTCTAGAAACTGGTTGTGTTCCCCCTTTTTGAATAATAAAAATAATATACAATTATAGTAAATAGTTCAAACTGTATAGAAGGGTGTAAAATAGAAAGAAAATGTTCTTCCCTTCCCCAGCCTAGACCCTGTTAACACTAGCCAGTTTTATTATAAACTATATCTTATGTGTACTTCTAGCATTTTCTTTGTATGTATAAGCATATATGCCTGAATGTGTGCATGTATGTGTTTAGATGGACCTGTTTTATTTGACATAAATGAGATAATATTAAATGTAATGTTCTGCAAATTGCTTTCTTAGTAAGTTCTACAAAGGTTTCTAGATAGCCTATCTCGTGTTTTAATTATTGCATATTTTTGTCAAATATATATAATTTTGCTTATATAATTACTATGGAACTTTGGTTGTTATATGTTTTCTTGTGATTATAAACTACTCAATAATTATGTTCATGAATATATATAAATACGTATGTATATATGTATGCATATTTGTGGACATATCTGCGGGTCAGATTCTTTGCCCTAGAATTAATGGGTTAGTGGGTATGGGTGTATCTATTTAGTATTTTTATATATAATCACAAATTTTTTCTCAAAATTTTGTACTAGTTTCTAGTCGTGTCAGTTGATTGTTTTTGAAAAATATTTCCCAATATTCTAGTTAACACTAAGAATTATCAATCTTTTTGATCCTTGTCAATCTGATAGGTAAAATGTTCTTTGGTTTTATGTTGCATTTCTTTATTTTATGTTCATTGGCCCTTTATAGTTCTTTTTTATGACCTGCCTTTTTGTGTCCTTTGTATATTTTTCTATTGAGTTTGTTTCTCTTTTTCTTGCTGAGTTATAAGAAATCATTGTATATAAGGAAATTTATTAATTTTTTTATGGCTTCTGGATTTTGTCTCTCCCTCTCCAATAATTCTAAAATATTTTACATTTTTTCTTTTAGTACTTTTATCTGCATTCATTTTAAAAATTGATTATTTGATCCATGCAAAGTTTATTTTGGCATAAGGACAAAGGCAGAAGATTTCATTGTGTGTGTGTGTGTGTGTGTGTGTGTTTTGTCAAAATGGCTAGCCAGATGTCCCAACAATCTATCTTTCTCCTATGTATAGAATCTATTTCTGGGCTCTGTTCAGTTGATTCTTTTCTCTGTCTCTTTCTTTGCTGGTACCAAATCTCTTTAATTGCTATAACTTTATAACATCCTGTAATGTCTAGTAGGGCCAGTATCTCTTTATAACTTTTATTTTTCAGAAATTTTCTGGCTCTTCTCACATGTCTCATTTTCCAAGAGAACTTTAGTATCATTTTGTCAACTTCTTTAAAAAAATCATGTGTTTGTAGAAGGTGCTATCATTGAATGTACAGATACATTTAAAGAGAAAAACAATTTTTAGGCTTTGATCTTAGAACATGATGTGTCTTTTCAATTTTTTAAATTTTCATTTATTTTCCCTTGGTTGATTTTTAAAGTTTTCTTTGTATGGGTACAACTTTTTATCTTCATATATCATGGGAAAAAGGTATGTAAAGAGGCTCAGATCCTAACATCTTTAATTATTCTTGTCTGGTCTAGACATCTCATTCATAAGCTATCTATAACAGTGACACTGTCCTTGTGTGACTGAAATAAATATCTGGTTTGTGATGAGAAATTCTTTCTAGGTTACATACACATAGATCCTGGACTTTGGTTTACACCTACAACAATTTGCAGAGGCTGATGTTAACCTCTTCCTATCAGTTTCACATCCATCCTATCCCCATGTTTGGATGGACCCACCCCATTCCTAGCATGATATATGGATAAAGTACTTTTTTTCAGAGAGCTTTGGGATGAGTCACTTACCTTTCTTGGAATTCTTATAAATTGTATTAATTAACTGTAGGCATGTCTGTTTCCTCTCCAGCTGTCATTTTCTAGAAAATCATGGCTATTCTGCACCATTTAAAGTTGTACTTCAATGTATTTTTAAAGTATTTTCTTCTTTTCAAACTGTTCTTATTACCTCCACTTCAGCTCAGCACTCAGCTGCTGATTGCTCCACTTACTGCCATCTACTCTTTCACCACCCAGTCACAGTTTAAACCCTGTCATGTAGCTTTCATTATGACCTCTTCATGGAAATGGTTCTCTCAGAGGTCAGCAGTGACACCCTAATAACCAGAACCAATAGCCTTTTTGATGTCTTCATTTCCCTTGATATCTGTTACATCTGACATTACTAATCACCCCCTGCCTCTTTAACTTTCTTTTGTAGCTCTGTTACTTTCCTTATTGCACTCTCGTGCGCGCTCTCTCTCTCTGATAGGAGTGTTTCCAATTTTAGTCTTTTGCCACGGCTCTTGGATACTCTACCATTACCTAAACTTCAGCATTTTACTATACCCACACCACTACCCACCCTATCTCAGTTAATGACATTGCTCTTTTTACCAGTTACTCAGATTTGTAATCTTAAAGTTGAAAATTCCTTATAGATTGCTCCCTATAACCAGCCAATCATTTGGTTCTCTCAGTTTTTCCTTTATAATCTTTTTTCTTTTTAAAAATTTATTTCAACAGATTTATGAGGTACATGTGGTCTTCTGTTACATGGATGAACTGTATAATGGTGGCTTTTAGTGTATCCATCACCCAAATATTGTATATTATAATCTTTTTTCTTAAAAAATAAATTATGTGATATGTAAGATACACAAAGAGGTATAAAGAATCATCAAAAAACATTTACCTCCAGCTTAAAAAATGTAATATTACTGAAACAGTTAACATCCCTTTATTTTATCTACACCTCCCCTCACTGGAGGTAACTGTTATCTTGAATTTGATGTATATCATTTTCATAATTTTCTTTACTCTTTTACTATCTAGAAAGATATGTCCAAAACATATAGCATTTCTTTGCATGTCTATATGTTTTATATAAATAATATCAGACTACATGCATTCTTCTATAACTTGTTTTTCATAAACACAAAACTATGTCAGATTCATTTATGTTTATATATATAAACATATATAAAATAGGACTCTAGTTACTCCTTTTTGCTGCTATATAATATTGCATTGTATGATCTTTCATAGTCTATTCTACTGTTCATAGCCATTTGAATTATTTCTGATATTTTGCTATTACAATATTGCTTCTGTATATGGGCAAGATATTTTAGGGGTCTATGCCTAAGAATGAAATGACTATATTGTACATTATATGCACCCACAACCTAACTAGATTTTGCCAAACATTCTACAAAGTGGTTATACCAATTTACAGTATCACCAGCAGTGATTAAGAGGTTTCTATTATTTCATATCCTTGCCAATACTTTATATTGTCATTTTTTGTTTTTTACTTTTTACTTTCAAACATATACAAAAGTAGAGATAATAGTATAATGAACTTCTATGTAGAAATTAGTTTCACCAATTATCAATACATCTATACTTCTTACATACCACTCAAACGACATATATAAAAGCAAATTTCAGACATTAAATCTTCTCATCTATAAATATTTCAATATGTATTTCTAAAAGATAAGGAATTAAAAATGCATAACCCTAATACCATTACCACACCAAAATTTTTATTTATAATTCCTTAATATCATAAAATATTAAGTCAGAATTCAGATTTCTCTGATTTTCTCAATTTTAAAATAGATTTATGATTAAGTCAAGATCAAAACAAGGTTCATTTGGTTGATTTGCCTCTTGAGCATTTGGTTGATTTGCCTCTTGAATCTTAAATCTATAGTCTCCCTCTCCCTGCTTTTCATTTCCATTATTTTTTTTTTTAAACTCAAGTCTTCTGTAGAATTTCACACATTTTGTATTTAGGTTATTGCCATTTTATATGTTCATCTTTATTCCACCTTGTCTTCAAAGTGGTAACTTAGAACTGGTAGCTTTATCATATTTGGGTTTGATTTAGGGAGGACAATTACTTTTGTCACCTTGAGTCTCTGGCATTGTCATAAGGTTGTGGGGTGTCCAATGTACCTGATTAAAATTATACTTTTATGACATTAAAAATACTAAAGGCGTACTAATTAAATGGCTTTTTAAATAAAATTATATTTTTATCACATTTCTTTTCTGGCATAAAATCTTCAGTGTCTCCCTATCATTAATCAACTGAAAAAGTTGTAATGTGCCAGGTTTTTATTCAAAGCCCTTCAAATCTGTCCCCAAGCTTGCATATCAAACTCACTCCACTTCTCAAGTGATTTGCTATGTATATTAAGGACCTGGGTTTGTTAATGAGTTACAAAGGATGTCTCCAAGAAGGGAGGGGGCCTGATGAGGCATGTCTGATCTCACTTCTCATGGATAGCAACTCAGTTTTAGGGTATCCCCTTGGCCAAGAGGGAGTGAATTCAGTCAGCTGGGGGTGGGGAACCTTAAGATTTTATTTTAGTTCACAAAATCATGTACTTTGGAGTCAGAGAGAACAGAGTTTGTATCCTGGCTGGCTCATTCTGAGGTATGTGACTTTGGGCAAGTCACTTAATCTTTCTGAGCCTCTGCTCTGGTTCCTCATTTGTAAAATAGAAACAATAATGCTTCTATGATTGGAATATTGTGAGGATTAAATAAGCTGGCATTTGTGTGAATCCATACCACAGTGCTGAGCATGTTGGGGACCCCCCTCAATAAGTGTTCTTTTCCTTCCTATCTTCCCTACAGTAAAATTTCATGACAGTATAAGGCATCCCTGAGACCACACTTCTAAAGTCACAGCCCTCTCTTTTCACTCCCCAGACTGCCATGTCTGACCAGCAGACTCCCTCATGCTTTGGAAAGGTTACTCTGCATTGCTGTAATGTGTGACTGTCCTGAGATCACTCTAAGGACAGTGGTTCTTGAACTCTGGTTCCTGAATTGCACTTGCTGCCTTCTCCAGTCCTCCAAGGTAGTAGGGCTCAAACTTGAGCATGTGTTAGAATCCCTTGGACAGTTTGTTAAGAGACTGAGTTTCTGTTTCCATAAATCTTGGGTGAGGCAGAGGAAATTGCATTTCTGACAAGTTCCCAGGTGATGCTAATGCTGCTGGTCTGAGGACCACACTTTGAGGGACACTGCTCTAAGGCACTGTTGCTCTGAAGCTCAACCGCACCAGCTCACTTGCATCTGCAGATTGATCCTTGAACTCCCAACTCTCCTAGTTTTGAGGCATCCACTTTTTGGCCTGTTAACTCCAATAATAAGTGGCATAAAATGAGAGTCACACTTAATTGAAGTTTATTAAACCAAGATTTTGAGGTGGTGCAGGGGAAAAAATGAACTGGAGACAAGCTGTGGATATTTTTCTAAAGGGGAAGTTGGAACCTTTAGCATTTTAAGATATGCAGAGACAAAGTGGTTACATTCTTGTGAGGCTCAGGAAATCTACATTTTACATAAAATAGGGGGAATGTTAGAAAGGAGAATGTTAGAAGTGAAGCATCATTTATGTAGATGACTCTGAGTAAATGGAAGAGTGTGATTCTGTCTTGTCTCCAGTTCTGTTACCTATAAAGATAAACTTGTAATTCATTATTAGTGTGGAATCAGATAGGCTTTAGTTTTAGGTGCTAGACATAGGTACAATTGGCATGTCCTTGCGTTTGGGAGGTTAGCAAGGAATTTCCTTAATGATGTGTGAGGCCAGTTCTTCACAGGTGCCTGAGGCTTTTACCTTCCCTTTTGCATAAGGAGTTTGCAGGGGTGGCCCTGAGACTTTGATTTTCCTTTTACATTCTCCTCTGGTCTTCAAAATCTTTCAGAGAAAGCATTGTAGAAGGCATGAGTTCATGGTTGCATTTCTTTAAATAGAATCCCACATCACTAGGGAGGTTCATTTTTAGGAGATCATGTTCCCCAGAGGAGAAAAAATTATGTCAAGAAGGACCAATGTCAAAAAAATTATAAGTAAATAGTAAAACTCAAAAATGATGGTAAGGATGGAATCTAATGAGTTCACTATATTTTTCTCTGAAATGTATATAATTTTCTCTCTCTGCTTTTTCATTTTTATTAGAGACAATTCACAGTAAGACAAATTTTTTAAATAAATTTCAGTGTCATAATTGGTATGATTATTTGCAAGAAGTGCAGGAAGAATAATCACTGGTCATATAGGCGTTTTGTTAATTGGCTTTGCTGGAACTTTTTTTCATAAGGAATTCCAGATTACTTAAAGTTCTGAGCCAAGCACTACCTGTAGATATCTCTATGAATTGGGTAAATTCCTCTTTTCTCAAGGTCCCAAAAGTAACTTCAGGTTCCTGGCTCTGTCAGATAGTGACATTCTTTACCACATATCAGGAAATGTTATAGATGAGATATCAGGTCAGTATTTTTATTTCCAGAGGGCTTTTTATTGGCCTTATAAAGTCAACCTGATTCCTCAGAGCAGTCTTGGCATATCTGAAAATATGTCATACAGTCATAGCCTTGGTAAAATAACCAGCATCTCTAATTCTGTCCTGTTGTAAAAGAAAAATAGATTCTTTTTTTTTTAAATAAGAGAAAAGTTTATTTACCAATACCATATGTGTAGAGAGAATCACATAGTGATCACCCAATATCCCAATGAAGGTCAGATTTTTTTTAAGTTCAGATGAAAAATAGATTCTTATTGAACTTATACAAATATCTATATTGCCGTAAAATAAGGATACTTATGAATAGTTTCCAAATTCTGGAGAAATGAAGTAAAAAGAAAAATAAATGTTTCAAATTGTTCACACAATATACTTTACCAATTTGTTGTAAGCTATGAATAGCTGAAAAGAAGGAAAAAAGTTTTCTTGACTTCTGCAAAACAAAACATAAAAAGAATTAGCAATGTTTTAAATAGTCAAAAAATTTAGTTCAGTCCCATGTAATTAATTCTTGTTCTGCTTGAGGTTGAGTTAACAATCCTCGAGAATGCATCAGGGTTTTTTTTTTATTATTAAAATAAGCCAGTTTCTTAGAGTCTAGATGAAGGTGTCCTCTAACTTTTTAAACAGGGGGCCAGTTCACTGTCCCTCAGACCACTGGAGAGTGCGCACTGTGAACCCGGGACAAGTTGGCTGCTAAGCAGGACAGGCAGCAGCAGCAAAAACTTGTCTGGGGCAGGGCTTATGGGAAAGTGTGGGATGTTACCCGATAATTTCTTTGTCAATTTTGTCTTTAACCACAGTTATTCTAAGACTTTTTGTCATCCATAGACAATTATAATTTTACTTTAATTCTTCTAAAAAAGAAATTTTTAACTAACCACAGTCCAAAATTTGCATATTCAAGAAAATTTATAAGAAGGACTCTGAGAAGTATTCCTAAATACAGAAATTTGGTTATTTTTGTGACATACAACAATTTAACATAATAACCATAATTATTACTGATAACACATATGAAAGCATATCAGAATTTTAGGAATCTCATAATTTTAGAACACATATTAATAACAGGTGTTCTGCATTTTCCTATAGTCCCTTCCCCTAATTTGTGCCCCTTATTCACCCCTAGGAACTGCCCTCCTGCCTTGTATCTGCCACCTGCAGATTTGATCCCTGTCTAACATTTGCCCTGAAAGATATGGAGCCTGAAAAACTTTGGGGCTTGGGTCTGAAGGCCCATCTTCTGTAACTGCTTCAAGCTGAACATGGATGATGTATTTCTCAGGCTCCATGGTCCCTGTAATAAAAAAAAGGCTATAGGTGGAAGACATGTGTGGTGAAGTCAAGTGGCTCCAGAGGTATTGGTTGTGTGGGTTGTGAGATCTCTTGTCCCAGGTTAGGGTGGAATCCTCAGGCCAACATAAATTTCACGTTGAATTGTTGAGCCTAGAAGACAAATTTAATAAGCAAATTGAAAATGCAGGGACCAGATAGAAGGAGTAGCAAGATTGAGACTATTGGTGCAGGAGTGGCAACAACCAGGTTAGGCTTGATAGCCATTTAGCTTATTCAAATAGTTGCTTTACGTTTGTTTTCACTATTACACATTATTAATGTAAGGGTAACAAGTTTTGTTAATGACTATACACATACCTCCTTGTTTTGCTAAGATGTAATCCAGGACAATATAATTACTAAGAACCACACCATTAACAGGTTTTGCCACCACCTCTTGGGCTCCTGAGTAGCTGGGTGAGGCTGTGCAGCAATATCCACTCCTAACAATTTAGCCGTTTGGCAGTCCCTCTGTGTTATTTCCAGATCCTGGTTGTTGTAGACAGTGGAGGCCACTGACAACAGTTGAGTAGTACCCATTTGGAGTCCTGATGTTAACTTTTGAAATTTCCCAAGGATTTTTAAAAAAGACAGATTAATGAAATGGGTGTTAATCACTAGTGCTGCCTTTGCCAAGTTAGGGTCCATGGTGGTAAAGGAGTCAGGGAGAGAGGGGTAGTAGAGAGGAGGAATTGGCCACTCCCCTCTCCTTTACCTGATTTCTAAAGTGTGAGGCTTGTCCAGAGCTGAAGAGGCTCCCAGACATTTCCTGTCCCCCAAGAACAGACACCTTTCCACACAGGATTTGCAATATTGGGGTTTATCTCTCAGGTACTTAATATATAAAAGCCTGAATATAAGGAGTTTCTGACCATTTCTCTTTCCCTCTAAAAAAAGGTCTAATTGTAAGATGATATCTGGGTTAAGACCCCTGTTCTCAGGCCAGGATTCTCTGTCTGGCAGCTGGTACTGGGACGAGGCTGTATTGCAGAATAATATTATTAAATAATTTCTTTTTCCAGAGGCTGACAAGTCCAAGGATCTTTCAGTTTTTTAATAGGCATTCCAGAGAAGAGCTGGTGGGAACTGAGGCTCCTTGTCCCATGGAGCTTGCTTAGTTGGGCTGTGCCCCATTCTATGGGAAAAGAAGAGAGAGGAGAGAAGGTAGTGGGCTACCTGGTGAACTAGGAATCCCCATGTCTGTCAGGTCAAGTTGCTTGGAAGTAGTCAACACCAGCCCAACAGCCAGGCATCCCCAGCCCAGTGTATCAGCCAGCTGACCATTCAGGTGTCCTTCTCCAGGGTGGCCTGGTTTACCACAGCAATACCACATACCATTTCTAACTGTCAGAGCTCTGAGGGCCCCAGTGAAACCTTTGCACCCGAGACCACGTGGCAGATATTTGGGGCCAGAGGCAGCCTAGGCTGCCCTTGGACATGCTGCTGTCCCCACTTACCCTCATTCCTTTGCCTTTGAGGCCACCCAAACCTTTGCCTCCCCATGATACCTGGCCCACACTATTTCCTGTTCTGCCTGGATCTCGACCAGCTTCCACAAGGCAAGGGCTGACCACTGGCTTAGCCAAAGGGGTTCCTGAGACCCCCTTTTTGGTCACACAACATAGCCAAAGAAATGTTTAAGGACTGCCCTCTTTGCCCTCATGGAATGGGGAGTAAAGAAAGTAGGTTGCCAGCTTAAACAATAACAGAGATAATGAAGGAGAGCAATAGAAGCCTGCCAGGTGGACAGGTAAGATTCCAGTACCTTATCCTGGTGAGCAAAGTTTCTTAAACAGAAAGGACAGGGACTCTTATGTCTTCCCCATAATCTGATACCTTCCAGCGTGTCTGTGGTCCAAACCTGAGAGAGAAGAAAAGGAAGGAGTTGTTGCTTAAGTGAAGTAGTCAGACATATAGATTCTGTCATCTTACATTACTGAGGACCTGCAGAGCTTCAAAGAAACATTTCAGAGAGCTTTTCCTGGGATCTTCCCTTACAAAGTACATGCCCCCTTTTTACCCTTAGGTCTCATTTGATAAAGCCCATGTCTGACCCACATATTCCTAATTCCAGCGTGGAAAGCATGACTGTGGACATCTTTCAATTCCCAAGAGTGTTCCATCACTTCTTCAGCCTTTAAACAACTCACTCTCCATAAAGAATAGGCAGCCCATTGACTGAGGGGAGGGGGGCTGGGAGACCTGGTCCTTCTGAGGGCCTCTAAATATTTGCTCAAAACAGAGTTTACCTTTTTAATTATAACCAACTTGATCACATACAAAATTGTGTTAAAGGAGTTAGGTGCACTAACTTAATGATTTTATTTTCCCAGTGGGAAACACAAAAAGGAATGAGCAGAGATCTGATCTCTCAGCAACCAGAGAAGAAGTAGAGTACACAGGGGGTTTGTGTTTTACCTCCCACTCCAATTATAGAGATAGGAAAGAGAGGGAAACATAGGTCTGGGAAGAGCAGAGTGATTTGCTCTAATGTTAATAAAAGTTGATTTGCTTACCTGTAACAGAGAGACAATTACCCAAGGCTCAGTCATCCCAGTGAGATGAAGTTGAACTTGTTTCAAAGCCAGGACTATCAGGCTGAAGTAGTCCTAGAGGGTTCATGGGTGTGAAGGATGCCAGCTCAGGGGGGCTCCCAATTCAGTGTCCCTACCTTTTGTAGACTGTAGAGTGCATAGCCTTAGTGAGCTCCACTCCCTGGGCCATTTGTTATTCCAGGGACCCAGAATTGTAGCAGAGGCAGGACTCATTTCCTCAAAAAAAGCATGCTCCTGGTGTCTTATTGGCTGAGCCGCCAAGGTATTTCCATCTCTGAAAAACCTCTCCTATTGCAGTAGCCACCATTTGAAAAACTTCATTCTGCTCTGAGGGATGCTGTCAACTCGGCTTCCTTTCCCTCAGATCTTAGTTATGAAAGACCTTAAAAGCCAGGTTTAAAGTTCCACTTGTAGAGTCTGAGGCCCCTTTTGGCTTTTGGAGTTTGTGCCAAGTATCGGGGGCTGACTGGGAGATGAAATGCAATGCCAGGATAGTTTGCTTCTCCTTGGTGCCAGGACTTAAGCAATAAAGAGGTGAAAGGCTCAGGCAAGCATTAAAGGCTGAGTGATTTATGATGCCTCCTGACCTAGCCGCCTCCAAGTGAGAAAGTGGGTGCACAGGTGGGGTAGGAGTTTGGCTGGCCTGGGAAGTTGTGGCAGAGATGAGAATGGCAAGGGGTGGGGGCAGGGAGGCTGAAAGAAGGAAGTGAAAACAGTGAGAGAGAAATGTGAATATTTCTCCCAGGTTTCAGCACCAAAATGTCAAGGTTGGTTTTTGAAAGAGAAATGTTGTCTTGTTTCTTTGGCTCCTTGCTTAGAAGAATTGCAAGCAGGGTTGGTGTGACAGAGTGAACACAGATAGGAAGCAATTCCACATAGTTTTCATTGTAAAAAAAGAAGAAAGAAAGAAAAAAGCTACACAATTGTAGAAAAGAAAGAAGGAAGCTACACAAAGTGAAACTATGTTCTAGAGATAGGAACGGGCCAATATCTACAAGTGGAGAAAGATGTTAAGGACTCCCAGGTGGTTTCCTTTTATTGGCTTTGTCAGGGTTAGCAGTATGGGGGTGTGGGATGTTGCCAGGTGATTGATAAATATGATTGTCAGGTGTTCTGTGTTTTCCTGCAGTCCCTTCCCCAAATTGGTCTCCTCCTTCTCTGCCCCTAGGAACCACTCTCCTGCCCTGTATCTGCCACCTGCAGATTTGATCCCTGCCTAACATACACCATATTTTGTTTGTCCATTCATTCATCAATAGACACCAAGGTTGATTCCATATCTGGCTATTGTGAATAATGCTGCAATGAACATGGTCATGTGGATAAGTCTTTGAGATCCAGATTTCATTACCTTTGGATATATACCCAGAAATGGGATTGCTGAATTATATGGTAGCTATAGTTTTAATTTTTTGAGGAACCTCCGTACTGTTTTCCATAATGGCTATAACAATTTACATTCTCACCAATAGTGTACAGGGCTCCATTTTTACTACACCCTCACTAACATTTGTTACCTTTTGTCTTTTTGATAGAAACCATTCTAACAGGTGTGAGGTGATGTATCATTGTCATTTAACTACTGGGCATCTACCCAAAATATCAAAAGTCACTTTACGAAAAAGACACCTGCACTCGAATATTCATAGCAGCACAATTCACAATTGCAAAGCTGTGGAAACAACCCAAATGACCATCAATTCATGAGTGGATTAATAAAATGTGGTATATGTATACCATGGAATACTACTCAGCTTTAAGAAACAATGGTGATATAGCACCTCTTGTATATTCCTGGATAGAGCTGGAACCCATTCTACTAAGTGAAGTATCTCAAGAATGGAAAAACAAGCACCACATGTACTCACCAGAAAATTGGTATTAACTGATCAACACCTCAGTGGACATATAGGAATAATATTTATCGGGTGTCGGGCAGGTGGGAGGGGGGAGGAGGGAATGGGTATATACAACCACAATGAGTAAGATGTGCAACGTTTGGGGGATGGTCACACTTGAGGCTCTGACTCGAGGGGGAAGGGGGCATGGGCAATATACATAACCTTAACACTTGTACCCTCATAATACACTAAAATAAAAGAATCGTTGTCATTTTACTTCATATTTCCCTGACGATTAGCAATGTTGAGAATTTTTTATATACCTGTTGGCTATTTGTAAATTTTCTTTTGAGAAATGTCTATTAAAGTCCTCTGCCCATACATTTTAAATTTCAAAATATTAGTAGAATAAAAGTGTTTTTGTAACATGGATGAATTGAGTAATGCTGAAGTTAGGGCTTTTGTTGTTTCCTTGCTATTAAGTTCCTTAGTTTTTTTTTTTTATATTAGCTGCTTATCACATATACAGTTTACAAATACTTTTTCCAATTCTGTAGATTGTCTCTTTGTTGATGTTTTCCTTTGCTGTACATAAGCTTTTTAGTTTGATGTAATTCCACATGTCTGTTATTCCTTTTGTTGTCTGTGCTTTTGGAATCATATCCAAAATATTATTGCCAAGACCAATGTCAAGAAGTTTTCTCTTATGTTTTCTTCTAGTAGATTTATATTTTTAAACCTTATGTTTAAGTCTTTAATCCATTTTGAGTTGATTTTTTTTATTTCGACATATTATGGGGGCACAAATGTTTAGGTTACATGTGTTGCCTTTCCACCCTTCCCCCCAGAGTCAGAGCTTCAAGCATGTCCATCCCCCAGACGGTGCACATCGCACTCATTATGTGTGAATATACCCATCCCCTCCCCCCTCCCATCTGCCTGACGCCCAATAAATGTTATTCCTATACATCCACTTAGGTGTTGATCCATTAATACAAATTTGCTGGTGAGTACATGTTGTGCTTATTTTTCCATTCTTGGAATACTTCACTTAGTAGAATGGGTTCCAGCTCTATCCAGGAATATACAAGAGGTGCTATATCACCGTTGTTTCTTATAGCTGAATAGTACTCCATGCTATACATATACCACATTTTATTAATTCACTCATGTATTGATGGGCACTTGGGTTGTTTCCACAGCTTTTCAATTGTAAATTGCGCTGCTATAAATATTTGAGTGCAGGTGTCATTTTTATAGAGTGTCTTTTGTACTTCTGGGTAGATGACCAGTATTGGGATTGGTGGATCAAATGGTAGATCCAATTGTATCACTTTAAGGTATCTCCATATTGCTTTTCACAAGGGTTGAACTAGTTTGCAGTCCCACCAGCAATGTAGAAGTGTTCCTATTTCTCTGCATCCATGCCAACATTTATTGTTTTGGGACTTTTTGATAAAGGGCATTTACACTGGACATAAGTGATATCTCATTGTGGTTTTGATTTGCATTTCCCTGATGATTAGAGATGTTGAACATTTTTTCATATTTTTGCTGGTCATTATTCTTTCTTCTTTCAGAAAGTTTCTTATCATGTCCTTTGCCCACATTTTATAGGGCTATTTGATTTTGTTCTTGCTGATTTTCCTGAGTTCTAAATAGATTCTAGTTATCAGCCCTTTATTGGATGTGTGGCTTGGGAAAATTTTCTCCCATTCTGTGGGTTGTCTGTTTGCTCTCTTGACAGTTTCTTTGGCTGTGCAGAAGCTTTTTAATTTGATCAGGTCCCATTTATTTATTTTTGTTGCTGCTGTGATTGCCTTTGGGGTCTTCATAAATTCTTTGCCTAGGCCAATGTCTAGAAGAGTATTTCCAACATTTTCCTCTAGAATTCTAATAGTTTCACACCTTAGGTTTTAGTCAGATAACAAGTGTGAGTTGATTTTTGTGAGAGGTGAAAGATATGAATCCTGTTTCAGCCTTCTACATGTGGCTATCCAGTTTTACCAACACCATTTATTGAATAAGGATTCTTTTCCTCAGTGTATGTTTTTGTCTGCTTTGTCAAAGATTAGATGGCTATGTGAGGATGGTTTTATTTCTGTGTTCTCAGTTCTGTTCCACTGGTCAATGTCCCTGTTCTTGTGCCAATCCAAGGTGTTTTAATTACTATAGCCTTGCAGTATAGTTTGAAATCTGGTAAATTGATACCTCCCATTTTGTTTTTATTGCCTAGGATTGTTTTTGCTACGTGGGGTCTTCTCTTGTTCCATACGAAGCTTAAAATTATTTTTTCTATATCTGTGAAAAATGACATTTGTTATTTTAATAGGGATTGCATTGACTCTGTAGATCAATTTGAGTAGTATAGACATTTTAACAATGTTGATTCTGCCAACTCACGAACATGGTATGGTTTTCCTTCTGTTTGTATCCTCTGCTGTTTCCTTCCTCAGTGTTTCATAGTTCTCCCTGTAAAGGTCTTTTACCTCCTTAGTTAAATGTATTTCTAGGTACTTTATTTTCTTTGTTGCTATTGTGAAGGGAATTGAGTCTTTGATTTGGTTCTCACTTTGAGTATTGTTGAATGCCTCTGATTTGTGTGTATTGATTTTGTATCCTGAGACTTTACTGAATTGATTTATCAATTCAAGGAGCCTCTTGGTTGAATCCTTCAGTTTTTCTAGATATAATGTCATATCATCAGCAAACAGTGAGAGTTTGATCTTTTCCACCCCCATTTTGATGCCCTTAATTCCGCTCTCTTGTCAGATTGCTATAGCAAGGACTTCCGACAAGGACTTTTATGTTGAATAGAAGTGGAGGTAGTGGGCAATCTTGCCTGGTTCCAGTTCTAAGTGGGAATGGTTTCAATTTTCCCCCATTCAGTATGATGTTGGCTGTGCGTACATCATATATGGCTTGTATCATTTTTAGGTAAGCCCCGTCTGTGCCTATTTTGTTAAGCATTCTTATCATAAAAGGCTGTTAAATTTTGCCAAATGTTTTTTCTGCATCTATTGAGAGGATCATATGGTCTTTGTTTTTGCTTCTGCTTATGTGGTGAATTACATTTATAGATTTGTGTATGTTGAACCATCCATGCATTGCTGGGATGAAGCCCACTTGATCATGATGGATTATTTTCGTAATAAGCATCTGGATTCAGTTAGCTAGGATTTTGTTGCAAATTTTTGCATCTATATTCATAAGGGATATTGGTCTGTAGTTTTCTTTTGTTGTTGTTGTTGTGTCCTTTCCTGGTTTTGGTATCAAGGTGATGTTGACTTTATAAAATGTGTTGGGAGATTCCATCCTTCTTGATGTTGTGGAATAATTTCTGCAGTATAGGCACCAGTTCTTCATTGTAGGTGTGGTAAAATTTGGTGTGAAACCATCTGTTCTGGGACTTTTGTTTTTAGGAAAGTTTTTTATTGCTTCAATTTCAGTACTTGATATTGGTCTGTTCAGGAATTCTATTTCTTCCTGGTTGACCCTAGGGAGGCTGTTTCTAAACATTTGTCCATTTCTCCCACATTTTCCAGTTTGTGTGCATAAAGGTTTTTGTAGTATTCATAAATTATATCCTGTATCTTCGTGGCATCAGTTGTAATTTCTCCATTTTTTCCCTAATGGAGCTTATTCGAGATTTCTCTTTTCTGGTTTTTGTTAGTCTTGCCAAAGGCGTGTCAATTTTGTTTATTTTTTCGAAGAAACAACTTTTCATTTTATTAATCCTCCATATAGTTTTCTTGTTGTCAATTTCATTTAGTTCTAATTTGATCTTATTAATTTCACATCTTGTGCTGAGTTTTGGTATGGTCTGTTTTTCTTTTTGCAGCTCTTTGAGTCAATTCATTATGTTGTCTATTTGTGACCTTTTTGTCTTTTGGACATAGACATTTGTGGAAATAAACTTTACTCTCAGAGCTGCTTTAGCTGTGTCCCACAGATTTTGTTAAGTTGTGTCTCCTTTGTCATTTAGTTCAAAGAATCTTTCGATTTCCATCTTGATTTCCTCATTTATGAAGAAATTGTTCAGCAGAAGGTTATTAGTTTCCACGACTTTGTGTAGAAATGCGAGTTTCTGTTAGGGTTGATTTCTACTTTTTTTCCACTGTGATCTGAGAAGTTTCGTGGTATAATTTCTATTTTTTGAGACATGCTTTGTATCCTAGGATATGGTCAATCTTACAGAATGTCCCATGAGCTGAAGAGAAGAACATATATTCAGTGGTTTTGGGGTACAATGTCCTATAAATGTCTGTCAGGCCCATTTGTTCTAGAGCCCTGTTTAAGTCCATTATTTCTTTGTTAATTTTCTGTTTAGAGTATCTGTCCTGTGCTGTCAGTGGCTTGTTAAGGTCTGTGACTATTATGGTGTTGCCGTTTATCAATTTGTTTAGATCAAGTAGAGTTTGGTATATGAATCTGGGTGCACTGATGTTGGGTGCATACATATTTAGAATTGTTATGTCTTCTTATTGAACTCTACTCTTCACGATTATATAGTGATCCTCTTTGTGTTTCATTACTTTTGTTGGTTTAAAAACTAAGATATCTGAAATCAAAACTGCCATTCCAGCCTTCTTTTGGCTTCCATTTGCCCGAAATATTGTTTTCTACTCCTTTACCTTTAGTCTAAATGCATCCTTGCACGTTAGATGTGTTTCCTGAAGACAGCAGATACTTGTCTTGTATTTTTTTTTTTTATCCATTTGTCCTGTCTATGTCTCTTGAGTGGAGAGTTCAAGCCATTCATATTTATTGAGAGAACTGATAGGTGGGGGAAATTTCTGTTCATTCTGTTGGGTTCAACTTTGTTGCTTCGTTTTCTCTCTTGAGCCATTGTGGTATCTGGGCTTTGATCTTTAGCTTTGAATAGATTTACATTCATGGTGTTTATTGTGCTGATCCGTGGGTGACACTGTTTTGAGTACTTCTTAGAGGGCTGGTCTTGTCTTGGTGAATTCCCTCAGTCTTTGCTTATCTGAGAATGTCTTTATTTCTCCTTCATATATAAAACTTAGTTTTGCAGGGTACAAGATTCTAGGCATTTAAGTTGATTTTTTATATATGGTATAAGATAAGGGTCCAATTTCATTTTTCTGCATGTGGATACATAATTTTCCCTGTATCATTTACTGATGAAACTATCTTTTTCCTTTGTGTATTTTTGAGAGCTTTGTCAAAGACCAATTAGCATAAATGTGTGAATTTATCTGGGCTCTCTATTTTCTTCTATTGGTCTATATGCCTATTTTTATGTCAGCACCACAGTTTTGATTACTATAGCTTGGTAATATATTTTTAAAATCCAGAAATATGATTCTTCCAGCTTTGTTCTACTTGATCAAGATCACTTTGGGTATTCTGGGTCTTTCACGGTTCCATGTGAATTTTAGAATTTTTTTCATTATCTTTCAAAAATGCAATTAGAATATTGATAGGGATTACACAAAACCTGTAGACTGCTTTGGGTAGTATGGATATTTTGACAATATTAATTTTTCCAATCAATGAACATGGAAATATATTTCAATTTATTTATGTCTTCTACAACTTTTCAACAATATTTTATCATTTTCAGTGTACAGATCTTTCACCTTTTTGGTTAAATTTCTAAATATTTTATTGATTTTGATGCTATTGTAATATGGGCATATTCTTACTTTTTTGCATAGTTTATTGTTTATAGAAATGAAACTGATTTTTGTATTTTGACTTTGTATCCTGCAACTTCATTGAATTTTTTAATTAGTTCTAATAGATTTTTGGTGGCATCTCTAGGGTTTCTATATATAAAATCATGTCTTTTGTTTGTTTGTTTTTTGAGACAGAGTCTCGCTTTGTTGCCCAAGCTAGAGTGAGTGCCGTGGCGTCAGCCTAGCTCACAGCAACCTCAAACTCCTGAGCTCAAGCAATCCTGCTGCCTTAGCCTCCTGAGTATCTGGGACTATATGCATGCGCCACCATGCCCAGCTAATTTTTTTTTCTATATATATTAGTTGGCCAATTAATTTCTTTCTATTTATAGTAGAGACGGGGTCTTGCTTTTGCTCAGGCTGGTTTTGAACTCCTGACCTCAAGCGATCTGCCTGCCTTGGCCTCCCAGGGTGCTAGGATTACAGGCGTGAGCCACCTCACTCAGCCTAAAATCATGTCTTTTGCAAACAGATAACTTTACTTTTTTTCTGATTTAGACACTTTATTTCTTCTTCTTGCCTAATTTCTCTGGCTAGAACTTCTAGTACTATTTATATATTGATTAGAACTAGCAAGAATGGCCATCGTTGTCTATCCCCTGATCCTAGAAGAAAACTTTGAGATTTTCATTATTGACAATGATGTTAGCTGTGTTTTTCTCATAAAAATTCCTTTATTATGTTGAGATATTTTACTTGTGTACCTAATTGTTGAGAGTTTTTAATCATGGAATGATACTGAATTTTGTCAAATGGTTTTCTGCATCTATTGAGATGATCATATGAGTTTTATCATTCATTTTCTTAATATGGTGTGTCACATTTATTGACTTGCATATGTTGAACCACCTTTGTATCCCTAGGTAAATCCCACTTCATCACAGTAGAGGCTTCTTTTAATGTGCTGTTGAATTTGATTTGCTTATATTTTATTAAGGATTTTTCATGTATATTTATCAATGATATTCTACGGAATTTTCTTTGCTTGTAGTGTCCTTGTGTGGCTAGAGTATCAGGGAATGCTGGCCTTGAAAAGTGAGTTTCAAAGTATTTTCTCCTCTTAAATAATTTGGAAGACTTTGAGAAAGATTGGTGTTATTTTTTCTTTTCTTTTTTTTATAATTTTTCCTTTTATTTCCTCATATTATGGGGGTGCAAATATTGTTAGGGTTACATATATTGCCCCTGCCAACCCCTCCCCCACCCCACCATGCCAGAGCTTCAAGTGCGTACAACCCCCAGGTAGTGCGCTCCACACCCATTATGTAAGTATACGCCTTTCCCCTCCTCCCCCCTCCCACCTGCCCACCTCCCAAAATAGTTTTTTTTAGACATTTTGGTTACAATGTATATCTTTCCCTCTCCATAAAAAGGGTTAGAGATAATCCCGTCCCCCCAACAATGCTTGCCACATCCCTAAGATGTGAGTCTCCGCCCCCCCCCCAATCCCTGGTGAACGCTACCATTATTTGAGCACCATAGTTTTAATCAGTCAGTACCAATTTGATGGCGAGTACATGTGGAGCCCATTTTCCAGATCTTGTGTCACCTCGCTTTGTATAACGGGCTTAAGCTTAATCCAAGATAGCATAAACGGTGCTAGCTCACTGTCGTTTCTTAGAATTGAGTAATATTCCATTGTGAGGATATACCACATTTTAATTATCCACTCATGAATTGATGGGCTCTTGGGTTGTTTCCATGACCGTGCAATAGTGAATTGTGATGCCATAAACATTCGGGTGCAGATGTCTTTATAATAGAGTGACTTATATTCTTTTGGGTAGATGCCCAACAATGCTATTGCTAAGTAGAATGGTATTTCTATTTGTAGCTGTTTGAGGTATCTCCAAATTCTTTTCCACAAAGGTTGCACTAATTTGCAGTCCCACCAGCAGTGTAAGAGTGTGCCTGTCTCTCCACATCCTCACCAGCATTTGTTATTTTGGGATTTCTTGATACAGGTCATTCTCACTGGTGTTAGGTGGTATCTCATTGTGGTTTTGATTTGCATTTCTCTAATGATTAGAGATGTTGAGCATTTTTTTTATATGTTTGCCGGCCATTATTCTTTCTTCTTTGGAGAAGTTTCTGTTCATTTCCATTGGCGTTATTTTTTCTTTAAATGTTTGTTAGAATTCACACATTGAAGCCATCAGGTACTGGGCTTTACTTTGATGGCAAGTTTTTGATTACTGTTTAAATCTCCTTACTCATTACTGATCTGTTCAGATTTTCTATTTCTTCATGATTAAGTCTTGGTAGGTTGTATGTGCCTAGGAATTTATCCATTTCTTCTAGGTCATCCAATTTGTTGGCATATAATTGCTTATAATAGTCTCTTATGATTCTATGGTATCAATTCTGATATATGTACTTTAATTTCTGATTTTATTTGAATATTTTATCTTTTTTCTTAGTCTAGATAAATATTTTTCAATTTTATCTTTCTTAAAAAAACCCAACTCAGTTTTATTGAATTGCTATTGTTTTTCTAGTCTCTATTTCATTTATTTCTGCCATGAGCTTTATTATTTTCTTCATTGTAACTTTGGGCTTAGTTTGTTCTTTTGTTGTTCCCTGAGATTTAAAGTTAAGTTGTTTATTTGAGATCTTTTTTTTTCTTAATGTAGTTGTTTACTGCTATAAACTTTTCTTTTTAAAACTGCTTTTTTGGCATCCCATAAGTTTTAGTATGTGGTGTTATAATTTTCATTTGTCTCAATTTTTTAAATTCTCTTTTGATTTCTTTTTGACTTCCTGGTTATTCAGAAGTGGATTGTTTAGTTTCTACATATTTGCAAATTTTCAATTTTCCTTCTTTTATTGATTTTTAGTCTCATATCACTGTGGTCAGAGAAAATATTAATTTTGTGGTTTAGCATATGGTCTATCTTGGAAAATGTTCTGTGTGGACTGGAAAAGAATGTGTTATCTGCTGCTTTTGGAAGAAATGTTTTATAAATGTCTGTTATATCCATTTTGTCTGTAGTATTCAAGTCCATTGTTTCCCTATGCTTCTGTAAATATTCATATACCAATTTTTGTGTGGACATATGTTTTCTCCTCTCTTGGGTAAATACCTATTAGTGAAATTTTTAGGTTATATGATAACTCTATCTTTATTCCAATAACTCCTGAACTATTTTTCACAGTGGTGCCCCATTTTACATTCCCACCAGCAATGTATAAGGGTTCCAATTTCTCCATATGCTTCCCAACATTTGTTACATTATTTCATTTATTTATAGTCATGCTAGTGGATGTAAAGTAATATCTCATTGCATTGTGGTTTTGATTTGCATACTAATGTATGTAATGTCATTTGTATATATTCTTTGGAGAAATGTCCATTCATGTCCTTTGCTTATCCTTCAACTGCATTATTTTTCTGTCTTTTTATTATTGAATTGTAATAGTTCTTTATATATTCTAGATACAAGTCTTTTATCAGATCTTCAAATGTCAAATATGTAAAAATTTTCTTCCATTCTGTGGGTTGTCATTTTACTTTCTGGGTGTCCTTTGAAGCACAGAATGTTTTAGTTTTGATGAAGTCCAATTTATCCATTTTTTTCTTTTGTCTCTTGTGCTGTTATTGTCATATTAAAGAAATGTCTGACTAACTCAATGTCATGAATATTTAAACTTATATTTTCTTTTATAGGTTTTATAATTTTAGTTCATATCTTTAGGTATTTGATTCATTTTGTGTTAATTTTTGGTATAAGGTAGGGATTGATATTATTTCTTTTGAATGTGACTATCCAGTTGTCCCAGCAACCCTCATTGTGAAGATAATTCTTTCCCTGTTGAATTTTCTTGGCACCCAGTTGAAAATCACCAGATATCAAACCTGTTGGTGCCTTGATCTTGGACTCCCAGCCTCCAGAACTGTGAGAAATGAATTTCTGTTCTTTATAAATTACCCAGTCTTAGGTATTTCATTATAGTAGCACAAATGGACTAAGATAAATCTGTAGATCAATTTTGGGTAATATTATCATCTTAAAGTATTAAGGATCATGATCCATGAACATGGGACATCTGTTTATTGAAGTATTCATTAATTTTTTAAACAAAGTTTTGTTCTTTCAGAGTATAAGTTTTACACTTATTTTGTTAATTCCTAAGGGATTTTAAAAATGCCTATTGTAGATGCAATTGTTCTCAAATCTAATTTTCAGCTTGTTTACTGCTACTTGACTTTCCTCCATCTCCTTCTGCCTCCTTGATACTGGGTGATATTGACACTACCTTGCTGAGGCAATCGGACCACCGACTGCTTCTTTCAGGCAGGAATGGAAGATCAGCTCCTTGCTAGGACCTACTGACAGCACTAGACCACTGTTGGGGGAAATCCAAGTTCCTCTGCCTCTGCCAGGTGGGAGATAGAAGATTAGCTTCCTGTTTGGCCTCACTAATGTCACTTGCTTCTTTGGGGCAGGATTGGGGGTGGAGGGTATTGGGTTTGAATATTAGCTAGAAGCGTGGCTGTGTTTTTTTCCATTGGTATTTGGCTAGAGTGGGGTAAGAATTGCCAGAAAGACTTTCTGTTGTTAGGCCAATCTTTGCTTAGGCATTTGGATATAGGAAACAGACTGTTCTTGGAGCTTTTTTCAGTCTGCCTATTGATAGTTCTAAGTAGGAGGATTTTGGAGTGTCTTGTGTAGTATGTATAGGGGCAATAAGTAAACACAGGGAACTCACTGCCTTGTCCCTCAAGTCATGAGGTCTCTAGGTAGCCTGTCTTCTTTGTTCCAACATTTCAGAGACTTCCTATGTCTTTTTTGTTGTTGTTGTTGTTGTTGTTGTTGTTGTTATGTTCAGGATTTTTTTAGTTGTAAATGGGAGAGCCTAGGAGGAATGAGTTATTCCATCTTGGCAGAACAGGAAGTTATATTCACTATTTTCTAGGAAAAAAATTGTTCCATTATACCTTTATAATTGGTAGGCATCAAGACTTGAAAGGAAAACCAAAAAACAGTTCAACTAAAATGTCTCATCTTGTTTGTCATTAACTCATAGAACTCCAGAGCAGAAGAGACTCTTACATAATCTAGCCTCACTTTTTAATTTTAAAGAGGGAATACCAAGGCTCAAAAAAATAAGACTTCTGTAGTTTCCTGATCAGTCACTGGGGTGGATTAATAAAATGTGGTATATGTATACCATGGAGTACTATTCAGCTATAAGAAACAATGGCGATATAGAACCTCTTGTATTTTCCTGGATAGAGCTGGAACCCATTCTACTAAGTGAAGTATCCCAAGAATGGAAAAGCAAGCACCACATATACTCACCAGCAAACTGGCATTAACTGAGCAGCATCTAAGTGGACACATAGGAACTACATTAATTGGGTAATGGGCAGATGGGAGGGGGTGGGGGATGGGTACATACATACATAATGAGTGAGACGTGCACCATCTGGGGGATGGTCATGCTGAAAACTCAGACTTGTGGGGGGAGGGGGGAAGGGCATTATTTAAAACCTTAAAATTTGTACCCCCATAATATGCTGAAATTAAAAAAACACAAAAAAACAAAAATAAGACTTGCTGTAAATCGTATAACAAATCAGAAATGTCATCAAGACTAGAAACTAGGCATCTGAACTCTTAGCCCTTTTCATTAATCCATTTTGCCCCTCTCATCTACATTACTTAATATCTTCAAGTGTCAATATATTATTTTTTAAAACCCATTTTTGTTGTTTGTCTTAGATTGTAAATGATCAGAGGGCACTTACATCTGTACCAGGCTTGACATAGTACCAGGAAGAACAAGGTATTTAGTTGTTGCTTTTTAATGATGATGATGGTGACACACATTAGGGAAAAGGAAGAAAAAAGACCAAAGGTTTATTTACTTTCTAATAACTATTTAAGGAAGCCATTTGTCAACCACAGCCAATTCATCAAAGGCAAAGTCATCAGAAAGAATTTCAGCATTCCAGCTTTGAGTGTGGATTCAGGCTTGGAAATATGTTTGGCTTACAGTTCAACACTGGCTCCATCTCAAAATCCTTTCACTGTTTATGATGGTGAAACTAAGCTTTTAGGTAAGGATCTTATATCCTTTCTCAGTTGAGTGAGTTATCAGAGTTCAGAAGAACCTGAATCTCTATATAAAAGTCTTGTTCATTATGATAACACTTTCATATTCAAATTATCTCATTTGATCTTGAGAGACTCCAGGATGTGGATATGGTGGCTAAGATTTTTTATTCCTTATTTAGAAGATGAGGATTGCAAGGCTATATTACTATTACATGAAAGTTCTGAAGTCATAAGGAGAAGAAAATACTGCAAAAGCCAGGACTAAATCCAGGCCTCCTGACTTCCCCCTTTAGTATCATATCACAGAAAAGAGAAATGAAGTAGAAAATACACATAATCACAATTTCTTAGTGTTTTTTCAGCCTTTTGAAGCAATCTTCCTCAATGATTTGGTTTATCCTGGGCAGCTATTTCCTGCCCAGCTATTGTGATATCTAGAGCAATTCCATTTAGTGTCACCAATTTTGCAACAATGCAAAATTAATTTTTAAGGGAGAAATCTTTTTAAAATCACCATAAATAAGAGTGTGTAGCTCTAAGAGGAATGGAGATTGCCATTAAACATTGCAAGTTGATGAAAAGTTATATTTTAGAAAGGTTGGGAGATTGCAGTTTATAGTAAGTAGCCTAGCATTAGAGATATTTGATCTCAGTTGGAGTTGTGTTAAAGGTAAAGTCAGTGACAAATAAGGAAAGACAGAGACAGAGAGGCCAACAGAGATGCAGAAAAACAAAGGCAGAGACATATGTAGAAGCTAGCAACAGAAAAAGGAGAGAGTGATGAGAGATGATAGAGAAGAGAGTGAGATAGCATGCAAAGTTGAAGAAGAAAGAGAAAATGTGAGTGAGGAATGAGAGAAAAGAAAGAAAAAGATAGAAAAGGAAAAAAAAGTGGGTAGAAAGTAGTACAAGGAAATGGAATTAGTAGGAGAGAGGAATGAATGAGAAAAAGGAGAGAAGACAGATGGAGAAGGAAGAAAATACATATTTTTTTAAGTAGGAGAACTATAGAATACACAAAAAAGAGGTAATCTTGGTCATTTTTATTTTTATTTTTTAATGCATTTCAGATATAGAACTGTGTAATCAGGCACTAAGTTGTGGTCATAACCATGGCTGTAGAATGGTAATATAGGTGACTGGGGATGGTGAGCAGTGGAAGAATTTTAACAGAAGTCTTCTAAGTTACCACTTTTAAATATACAAAGCCCCATAAACACATTATCTTATAGAAATGATGTATTTAGGGTGCTCAGAGTTTATAACCTTTTTCTTTAATTTTGTTTTACCTGATAGCTCTGAAAGGAAAATTTACATGGGGCCTGTAAATTTACAGGGGGCTTGTAAAAAGGAAACTAGTATAAAAATTCAAGTCATGGTTAGATGTATTTAAGTATTACATCACTGGTTTTCTCTCTAGCCTACTAATGGAATGGAATGTTTTGCTTAGTACTAAGTCATTTCTATGAATGATGGGAATTTTGATTTTGTATTTTACACTGATGACCCTTCATATTTCAGATCACATAACAGGTCTCTTTTTTCTAGAAAGTTCCCTTGTTGGTCAAATATACTACATAAAAGGGGCTCAGCCTCACTTCTAGAAGTTTCACTATATCCATCAAAAACTTATCTCTTGATCAAGATTTATCTAGTAAAAAGTTTTGTTTTAAAAAACTGAGACAGGCTGGGCACGGTGGCTCAAGCCTGTAATCCTAGCTCTCTGGGAGGCCGAGGTGGGCGAATCATTTGAGCTCAGGAGTTCGAGACCAGCCTGAGCAAGAGCGAGACCCCATCTCTACTATAAATACAAAGAAATTAATTGGCCAACTAATATATATAGAAAAAATTAGCTGGGCATGGTGGCACATGCCTGTAGTCCCAGCTACTTGGGAGGCTGAGGCAGCAGGATTGCTTGAGCCCAGGAGTTTGAGGTTGCTGTGAGCTAGGCTGACGCCACGGCACTCACTCTAGCCTGGGCAATA
>VSMD01022781.1:0-99446 GCA_008750895.1 Mirza zaza
TGAGTGTACTGTGTTTACGTGTTTGTGTTTGTATATGTCTATGTGTCCCCCCTGGAGTTTTCATTTTGTTTTGTTTTTGTATTTTTGGCTCTTGAAGAGCTACAGAAAAGTATTATAAGAGCCCCAAATAGGAAATATCTCCCTGGAGGACCAGACTACCTTCCCAAGGGGGTAAGAAGCAAGCACCTCCTTTCTTCCTCTCCCTCCTTTCCAGCCTCTGGCAGCAGCTTCTGTTCCCCTCCTTTCTTTGGTAATTCACAATGAGGTTCATCCAGTTTTCTCTAAGTAACTTCTTTGCATCCTGGGTACCAAGAGCAGCATCATTCCTGGCTGCCCAGTGCTGTGCGGATGGCTTGGAGGGGCTTCCTCACAAGTGTCCCTGTAGGAGTGACTTTTCCCTAGCCTGATAATGCTAAATTTAGGGTATAATTATTTTACATTAAAGCCACTGATTTTTTTCTCCACTGAGTATCCTCCAGGTGGTTCCAATGGTCAGGGAGATGACAGGGAAACCAGTGCCCCAAGGTGGGGATCTCATAAATCTTGGAGTGACTCTCCCAAGGTGGCACAGTGGGTCACAGGGAGGAGCTTCAGGAGCAACAGGAGCTCAGAGTCTTCCTGAGTCAGCAGATGCAGGTCCCACTCCCTGCCCGCTCAGACTGGGAGTGTGGGGGCATGTTGGGAGGCCCAGTTGAAAGGAGAGGCAAAGATTCCTGGAATCAAATTACTAAGGAGTATTGACAGCTGCCGGAGCTTTGGGAGAAGCTGAAGGGGGTGAGCTTTCCGTCCTGAAAAAGACGGCATATGGCCAGACATGAACATGCATGTATATACATGTTTAGTCTCTTAGAGGGACCTATGATCCTTCCAGTTATCCAAACAAAAGCAGGAAAAGAAATGCTGAATATAGCGTTACAAATAAAAGTGAGAGTTGGATTAAAAGAATGCGGAAAAGATTTGAGCACTTTCCCAAAGAAGATGTACAGATGTCAAATCAACACATGAAAATAAGATCATGAGACTATAGGAACATTCAAATTAAAAGCACAATAAGACGTAACTCCACCTCTCTCAGAGTGGTTCAAAACTAAACCAAAAAAAAAAAAAAAAAAACCAAAAAAACCCAGAAACAACAAAAGCTGATAATACCAAGTGCTACAAGACGCAGAGCAACCGAACTCTTACCCATTGCCGGGAAGGATGCACACCTGGCGCGCCCACCTAGGAAACGGCCTGGCCTTTTCCTGCAAAGTTAAACATACATTTACCGTATATAACTCGGCCATCTCACCCTTAGGTATTTACCCAATGGAAATGAAAATGTATGATTTACCCCAAAACTTATTACATGAATGTTTATGGCAGCTTTATTCATAATTGCCCCAAATGGAAATAACCTAATGTCCTTCAATTAATCAATGTATAAACAAACTGGGGTACATTCACGTAATGGAATATTGTTCAGAAAAAAGAGAAAGTTATTGATACACTCAACAACAGAATGAATCTCAGAATGATTATGCTAAGTGAACGGAGTCAGACTCAAAAGGCTGCACACTGTCTGATTCCGTGTATGTGACACTCTGGACAGAGCTGGGGGATGGGGACATCCCAGGTTGCAGATAAGGGAAGGGCTGGATTTCTAAGAGTGATGAGAAAGATTTTTGAGGTTGGAGAACTTTTCTGTATCTTGACTGTGGTGGTACAGGACTCTATGCATTTGTCAAAATTCATAGAATTGTTGACCAAAAACCAGAAAGGGATTTCTTCGTGTGCATTAATAAATTAATATAAAATATGAGAGTATTGGTTTCTGAACAGAAACCCAATAAATTATGCAAGCACTATTAATACTTAACTTTTACTGAGCATTTACTCTGTGCCAGGCATCATCTCATGAAGTTCTCACTACCCCCCACTGAGGAAGGTCCTATGAGCAGGGCCGCCCTGCAGAGCTGGGAGATCTGAAGGAGGCGCAGGGAGGCAGTGCCCAGCAGAGCCCGCGCCCAGCCCAGACAGGCGAGGCTACAGAGCCTGTGCTGGCTCCCGGGCTCTGCAGGCTGCGGCCTCCCTCGTGTCCCCTCTCTCCCTCCCAGAGCCTCTCCCACCTGCAAGCACCTCCCCACCCCAGCCAGCTCCACGTCCTTCCCAGAAAAGCCTTCTTCTCTTTTTGTATGTCTTTGACATAAATTCCAGAAAGTAGGATGATTTGGCCAAAGGCATGAAAATGTTTCTGACTTGATAAAATTTCTGTATCATATCCTTAAATTGATATGCAACCAGATGGTGTCATACTGCAGGACCTTGGGTGCTCAGACGTTCCTTTACCCAGAAAGGCCCTTTCCTGAACCCGCAACGGGGCAACTCCTTCATCCACACTCCCCTGGGGGCAATTCCCCACATGCAGCCCCTTTGTGCCCTCACCCCGGCTGACCACAGCTGTCCTTATCTCCCTGATCAGCAGTGTGGATCTACAGTTCTGTCCTCTCCTCCCTGCCCCTAGTTCTCAGCCTTTCCTTAGTCCTCACTCTTTCTGTGCAGCTGGTGTCTCCCAAAGGACACTCCTTGTATAGGTTCGACCGCTGGCTCCTTTGAGAGGAAGGGACCTACAGCCGGGAGAGGGGCTCCTCACAGGGGGAGGCAGCAGATTCCCAGAGCCTTGGGGACCCACCTTGGGGACCCTGGAAAACACCCACAAAGCCACCATGTCATGGGGCATCCTTCCCCAGGGAGGTGAGGAAGGCACGTGTCCCATGCCAAGTACAAGACAGGGAGTGTGTACTCTGCATAAACACAAACATTTACTAGGGTAAGACGCAGAAGGAAATCGAGAGGATTGCTTGTGTTTGTGCTCTGTGTCTTGGAGAATCCTCCGTGCCTCCTGTACCACTGGGCACGCGCTGGCAGCAGAGCTGTCGGGAGGCGCCTTCTCTGCCTGGCCTCGCGGAGGCCTCTGCTCCGGGAGGGGGTTGTGCTGTGAGTCTCTGGTTTGGTCTCGAGGTCTCTCTCGGGAGCGGCTATAAAGTCTAGCTCTGCCCTGACCCAGGGATTGGGTCATGGATGTTTCCAATGTGCCTTCCATGAGATGCTTCTTTATCCTGGAGGACGGACTAATGTCTACGTGTCACCGGTGACCAGGTGTCCCCCTCACGGAATCTTGTTTATACTGGCGGGCGCCCATGTGGCTCCCATCGACCTGTGTCGTTATTCCAGTTATCCCACCGAGACAGCCGCTCCCTGGATGGTCCTGACAGCAGAGACGTGAGGTCCCTGTGGGTGTGCGGGTCGTGTGAGACAGAGGAGGCCACGCGGCAAAACACATGACAGGACAGAGGCAGGTGCCAGAGAGGAGAGGGCAGCCCGCCTCTGGGGCCACGCGGAGGGGAGAGCGGGACGGGAAGCGCACGCTCAGCTCAGCAGCAGGCGGGAGCAAGGGAGAGCGCCAGGGGCCTGGGGCCACGGCCTCCGGGGGGTCGGGACATCTCCCAGGCAGGTTTCCCCACACGGTTTCTAGCTGAGTGTTCAGAGCAGGCAGCCACCAGCTCCGCGGAGCCACGCCGTGACTGGGAGGCGTCACTGCAGCACATCTGCCAGTCCGCGCAGGGTGTGGGGTCTGCGAGGTTGTCCAGTAGGTCGTATCCAGCTGTCCCTCAGGGAGGTGGCCACCAGGAGGCCACCGTGTAAGGCAGACACCAGCCAACCACCTGGAGGAACTGGGAGGAGGCAGAGAACCAGAAACCGCGTCAAGGGCGACTGAGCCCTGCCTCTGGTATGAGAAAGTTAAACCTATCCACAAAAGGGATGCCAGGGCAACATGAAATTTTAAGAATTCTCTACAAGCTGCATCCCGGGCCTTTCTTTCTTTCTTTAACCCTGGCCACCACAAGGACCTGGTGACTCTGGGCCAGTGGGTCTCCATGTAGAATCATGCATGTTCTTGCATATGCCTGTGTGTGTGTGAGTGCATGTGCACACGTGTGTGTCTGGGGTCTTCCTCACCACCCCAACCCCCAGCGGGCCAGCGGCGAGCCATGGGCCTGAGCAGTCCAGGGCCTCCTGGCTCCTCAGTGACACAGCAGGGCCCCGGAGGGTCACAACTGGAGGAGCACCTGCGGACCCCGGGACCTCCCCTGTGGCCCAGGCAGGGAGTCACAGGAGAAGCTGATGGAGCCTGCACCCAACAAGGACCAGAGGGCGTGGGCTCAAAGTCACACTCACCCCGATTTAAAGAAAATAAAGTGCATGACGTCTTTTGCCCGGTGGGACGGGTGGCTGCCAGTTCCCGAGGGTCCCCAGGTCCTGGCAGGCTCAGTCTGTCCTATGTGTTGTCCTTGGGACTCCTGTCTGGGCCCCAGAGCCGAAAACATTTACTACATGGTCCTTTCCAGAAAAACCGTGCAGGCTCCTGGACTACATGGTCATCGTTATTGCCCCTGTGTGGAAGCACAAAGACAGAAGGAAGCTCTGGGAGAAAAACACAACACGGTCATTGCAGTTGTGTTAGAGTGGTAGGGCATATTCCTCTTTTCTTTGTACTTTAATGGCCATAAAGCTAAAATTGTATATTCCAACGAAGACACCTACAACGAGGCACGGTCTGCGAGGCACTTGCTCTGCGGAGGTCAGGAGGACAGGGTCGCCCCAGCTGCGCCCCCAACACGGCCCGAGAGCCCTCCGCGGCCGCCGCACGTCCCGGACTGGCCGGCAGGGGGCGCGCGCGCACTTCCCAGGTCGCCGGGCCGGGCGCGGGGTTCCGGGCCCAGCCGAGGACCCCTGTCCCGGGCCGGAGCCCTAGGCGGGCAGCTCGGTCAGGTCGGGGTGCCCCCCGGGCAGGCAGACGTTCGGGAAGTCGCCGCCGGCCCCGGCACAGAGCCTGCGGGCGCGAGTGGGGCTGCGGGTGCGGGATTCCTGCAGGGGACCCAGGCCGTGGGCGACGGGGACACGGGGAAGGAGGATAGGAACAGACGGGACGTCGCGAGTAGGCGCGGCCGACCCAGGGCCCGCGCCCCCAGACCCGTCCAGGTGGCCCGCGCGCCCCGCAGTCCCGCCGCCCACGCCGGGCGGGGACGCGCGGGGCGGCTGCCTGGGCGCGCACTCGCCGCGCGCGCCGCTCAGCCCGTCGGGGTCTGCAGAGCTCTGGAACCGCATCCCACGGACAGAGCCCGGTGGGCTTGCCCCCGGGAAGGCCCGACCTGACCCCACTCGTGCGACTGCTGGCTTCCAGGGGGCTCAGCCCCGCAACTCCGTAGGTGACGGCGACAAAGGTGATTCCTGAGAAGCGCTGTGAGTTTTAAATACAAACAAACAAGGGGGACAGTTGTAAGCGAGTAATGCATTGGTGTAAAGTGGTAGGGGCCCCTCTGTAGCCAAGAACCAGGTGTTATTCTTGCTTCCTCTCAGTAAGGGCATTTGTAAATTTGTAGATCCCGCAGAAGCAGTCAGTCCTAGGCCGGTCGCTTGGCACGCGTGTGCTGGCATGCACACGCTGTGTGTGGTGTGCTGAGTGGCAGGGTCAGGAGGGGGCAGAGGGCCTGGCCCGGAGCTCTGGGCTGCCCGGCCCCTGCTCTCTTCTCTGTGGATGTCGCCTCGCTCCCTCCTGCACAAGACCACACTGCTCAGGAGACACGTGAGCCTTCTGACCGCCCGCAGTCCTTCCTGGGTCTCCCCCTCCTCCCCGCGAGGCGGGGTGCGCTCAGGGATGGTTCAGTCAGCGAGGGGACCTGGTGCTGCCCACGCTGTTCACCGTGGGCGTTCACTGGGGGCCCTGGCCCTTCCCCGTGAGGACTTTTGCTAAGCCGATGGCTTGTCCTTGGCCATCCCGCTAAGCGCCCCGGGGTCTTCTCTGCCGAGATCCCCACCCAGTGGACTTGGGGTATTGCCCCTGCTCCCCATTTTTAGTATTAACGCCTGTCCCAAGACCATTCCTTTTATGAAAAGTAAAGACTAACCGGTATAGTAACTTAGGGGTCACAAAATGACAATATTCTATATTTTTCATCTGCATGGACTAGCTAGAATTACTCTGTTTACTTTTGGCGTTCACTTGCTGGAATCGTGGATTTTGTGACCCCAAAATATATAGTTTTTTCTTTTTACAGAAGAAGCAGGATAAATTCTTGATTCACTCTCCCCTTTTTTTTTTTGCAGTTTTTTTTTTTTTTTTTTTTGAGACAGAGTCTCACTTTGTTGCCCAGGCTAGAGTGAGTGCCCTGGAGTCAGCCTAGCTCACAGCAACCTCAAACTCCTGGGCGTAAGCAATCCTCCTGCCTCAGCCTCCGGAGTAGCTGGGACTACAGGCATGTGCCACCATGCCTGGCTAATTTTTTCTATATATATTAGTTGGCCAAATTAATTTCTTTCTATTTATAGTAGAGATGGGGTCTAGTTCTTGCTCAGGCTGGTCTCGAACTCCTGAGCTCAAACGATCCACCAGCCTCGGCCTCCCAGAGAGCTAGGATTACAGGCGTGAGCCACCGCGCCCAGCCTATTTTTGCAGTTTTTATGAGTTTGTTTTTTATAATCCTCCAAAGATGACCAAGCAGGTTTGTTTGTTGAGGAGTACCTTTCTGAACCCCTTGATTTTTAACCTATGTGTTTCAATCCATTGCTGGATTGCTCAATTTTAACCTTATGTAATGTTAAAGAAAGCAGAGGACAACTGGGTAATAAACCGTGGCAATGGACATCCTTTCCTGCTATGTTTCTGAGAATCAACCCTAAAGAAATCATTAAAAAACGAATTTGCATAAAAGCGTTACAAACAAACGCTTTGGTTGAAGCATTTAAAATAATGAAAGTTTGGAAAAAAATATCATTATTCAATAGTTATTCAATAGTTGCTTAGTATAATGTAGCATATCCATTTGATGGAATATTATCTAGCAATTAAAACGATAATTCTTAAAACTGTATTACAGTCCTTTAGCATCTTCGTTGAGGTATAATATCCATACCATAAAACTCATCCAATTGAAAATGTACGTTCAATGACCTTTAGTTAATTTATACACTTGTGCAACCGTCACAATTCAGTTTTAGAACATTGTCATCATCCCAAAAATTTCCTCCTGCCCAAATGCAGTCAATCCCTGCTACCAATTTTGACCCCAGGCAACCACTGACCTGCTCTCTGTCTCTATAGACAGATGTTTCTAGAAATTTCATATAAATGGAATCTTATTACACATTTTCTTTTGTGTATGTTTGTGAAGTTCATCTGCATTTTTGCCTGAATCAGTTAGTATCACCATCATTCTTATTGTTAAATAGTATTCCATTGGATAGGTATGCCATATTTTGTTTATGCTTTTGTAAGTTGATGGATGTTTAGATTATTTTCAGATTTTGGATATTATGAATAATGCTATTATGAATCATTCATATACAAGTCTTTGTGTGGATATATGTTTTCATTCCTCTTGTGTATATACCTAGAAGTAGAATTGTTCAGGATATGGTAAGTGGCTATCTAACTTTTTAATAAGCCACCCAACTTTTTGCCAAAGTGGCTGTAGCATTTTATTCCTACCAGCAATGTATGAGGGTTCTAGTTTCTGTATATACTTGCCAGCATTTAGTGTTGTCAGTCTTTGGATTTTGACTATTTTAATAAGTTTGTGGTGGTACCTTACTGTGGTTTTAATTTATATTTCCCTAATAACTAATGGCATAGAGTACCTTTCATCTCATTATTTACTCACATAACTTTGATAAGTGTGTATTTAAAACTTTTATCCATTTTTCATGGGGTTGTTTACCTTAACTATTTTTAAAATGTAAAAGTTTTTCATATATTCTGGACACAAGTACTTTATCAGACATATGATTTGCAAATATTTTCCTCCAGTCTGTGACTTGTCTTTTCATTCAAAAAGAAGTAATGATATCTTTTGCAGGGAAAATTCATAAACTTCAACTTACTAATTTTTTCTTTAGAGATCATGGCTTTTGGTGCTATGTCAAGAAATCTTTGTTTAACCCAAGATCACAAAGACTTTTTATTTAGAAGTTTTACATTTTACATTTGGGCCTCCAAACCATTTTGAATTAATTTTTGTGTTAGCATGAGAAAGAAGTGTCTAAATTATTTTTTTTTAAATGTGGATATACAATGACTCCTTTAGTATATGTTGAAAAGAGTGTTATTTCCCTATTGAATTTTCTTGGCACTTTTGTCAAAAATCAATTGACTGTATCTGCTTAGAGATAACATGAAAGCATAAGCAGCAAAATAAAAAACAGACAAGTTGGGCTTCATCTAAATCCAAAGCTCTTATGCATCAGAAAGCATTATCAGGAGAGTGAAGAGATAATCCACAGAATAGAAGACAATATTTGCAAATCATATATCTGATGACGGTCTACTATTATCCAGAATATATAAAGAGCTTCTACACGTCAACAACAGAAAGACAACTCAGTTAAAGAATGGGCAAAGGACTTAAACAGACATTTCTCCAAAGAAGATACACAAATGGACAATAAGCATGTGAAAAATTGCTTAATGCCATTAGTCATTAGAAAAGTGCAAGTCAAACCACTATTAGAAACTGCTTCAACCCCATTAGGATGGCTATTATTTTTTTAAAAAGTAGAGAATAGTAAGTTTTGGCAAAAATGTGGAGAAATTGGAACTCTTGTACATCACTGGTGGGAATGTAAAATGGTACAACAACTGTTGAAAACAGTTTGGTGGCTCAAGAAGATAAATGACTTACTATGTGACCCAGCAATTCTACTCATCATACTCTAAAGAATTGAAAACAGATGTTTCAACAAAAACTTGTACATAAATGTCCATAGAAGAACTATTCATAGTAGCCAAAAGTTGGAAACAACCCAAGTGTCTATCAACTGATAAAAAAAAACAAAAAATGTGGTCTATCCATGTAATGGAATATTATTCAAACAGAGGAATGAAGTACAGATATGTGGTACAGTGTGGATGATCCTCAAAAACACTATGTTAGTACAAGAAACTAGACACAGACGATCATGTATTGTATAATTCCATTTATATGAAATGTGCAGAATAGGCCAATCCACAGAGACAGAAAGCAGACTAGTGGCTTCCAAGGGCTGGAGTGGGAGGACATAGGCATGACTGCTTGTAGGTATGTGTGAAAAATCTCTAAAACTCTAAAAGAGAGGTGATGGTTGCACAACATTCTAAATGTACTAAATTCTACTGAATCATACACTCCAATGGCTAAAACTGTTAACTTTATGTTATGCGTATTTTACCACAATAAACAAAATCATAAATGGGTGGGTTTTAATAAAATCTTTTGAGAAAGAGTGTGGTTCAGCGAAAAGACCAGGGATTTCAGATGTGGTAAGATTTGATTGCAGTTCTACCACTTTCTCACTCTATGGCCTTAGGCCCTTAGAACCGATTTTTATATCTGGAAACCATGGTCAATCAGTGTTACGTCATGGATTAAATGAGACGACATAACTGACATGTATGCACAGGCACTTGGCACATTTGAAGAGGCCAACAGTCATCATTTAGAGGAAGTGGAAAAGAAAGAAAAAAAGGACAAAAATGCAGGATGGTTCTTTGGGTGGCTTTGGACCAACCCAGTTTTCCTCCCTTTCTTGTAGAATGCAACATCCTGAGAAAGGGAGAGGCTGGCTGGACCAGTCCCTTCCTAGAGACCAGATGTCCTTCAACGCTTTAGCCCAGCAAGCCCTCTTACCCTTGGGGTATAAAACCCAGGGCAGGCTGCTTTCCAGGTCCCTCAGCTGCAGTGCAAGTAGGGCACAGGCAGAAGAGGCTCCAGCTGCCCTGGGCAGCTTTCCTGAGCTCTGGGGGATGGCTGGCAGTGAGTCCTAGGCTTCTGTTGTTGCTTGCTGTCTCTCTGCACTAAGTCTGTGTCAGGTGATTTGCTGTGTGCATGTTCTGTCTCACCAGAGTCGGGCAAGCTGGTAAGCAGTGCACAGTGAACCTGCTTTCCAATAAATATGGTGACATGAAAACAGCAAGACATGATTGGGGGGTTCTCAGTGATTATAGGATTGCAGGTGATCACGTTGACTCTGGCCCCAGCCCTCAGTCCATCACCCCCATCCCCAACTGTGTTACTTTGGACAAGTTGCTTAATTTCTCTCAGTTGTTTTAGAAGTATAAGATTGTTCCGATAAATGACATACTTCCCACAAAATGTTAGCATTGGTATATGCCCATATGAGTCTCTTTCACAATCATGAAGAAAGAAAAGAAACATACATGTAAAAATGATGATGGCCTTTGGGATGGTGAATGATTTGTTAAATGTTTTTGTCTACTTAAAAGTTGTTTTAAACTTTGTGAATGACATTCTGGTTGGGAACCACTGAGCCCAATGGGAGAACGTTGAGTGCAATGGCCATGGGCCCGAGGCGGGCGCCCGTGCTCTGCCTTGGGCTGCCCAGGGCAGCCAGGTCCATGTTCTGGCCCCGGAGTGAGAGTTAATGGTGCCCCTTTGATGCTCAAAGGAGTCCTGGCCTGGAAAGTAAGATATGTGGGCACCCTACTCAGAGTAAGGGCAGGAATAAATTATTTTTGTCACTTCCACTGAAGTTCTTCTAAATGTTACTAGAGTCCAAACTTGTCTTGAGGGGATTGGTACAGGGGCAGCTCCACACCTGGCTGGCCACACAACTGTGGGCAAGACCCTGTCCCTCCTCAAACTCTCCTGTGTGGAAGGGAAGGAGAACGTGCCACTAATGAAGGATGATGATAATAACGACTACCTATAATCTTATTTCTAATAACTAATATTAGCCTGCCTCATGT
This sequence comes from Mirza zaza, assembly GCA_008750895.1. Classification (NCBI taxonomy): domain Eukaryota; kingdom Metazoa; phylum Chordata; class Mammalia; order Primates; family Cheirogaleidae; genus Mirza; species Mirza zaza. The sequence continues at coordinate 10,781 of VSMD01022781.1, forward strand.
GGATGGTCTCTCCAGCAGGGAGGCGAGCTCTTTACTCTGCCTCCTTCCATGCCACCATGAGGGCTTGTCAGAGCCTTGTCACCTCCCTGCCCACATTTGTATGGGGGACTATTCCTGGGAAACTGGGGAGACACCCCTTGCATGGTGCTTTCCAGAGTCCCAGTGAGCTCCCTTCCCATCCTCGTGTGCTCGTCTGTGCCTGCTGTGTGCCTGGTGTCATGTCAGGTGCTGGGGACACCCAGGGAAGACCACACGGACCCTGGGCCGGAGGGGCCTTGGTTCAGCAAGGGGAAAGGCACGTACTCCACATACTGTACAGTGCGATGGAGTTTTTCTTTCCTCTTGATTCTTTTCTGGAGATATTATGAAATAGAGTTGGCGTTTCTCATTCAACTTCTGCATCTCTTACCTTCTCCTTATTTGACATTTAAAAAATCTCTCTGTGCTGTCTTTCCTTTGTTCTGTTTTCTAATTCATTGATTCTCTCTTCAGTTGAGTCCCATCCACTGTTTTTAGGGCATCTGTGGCATTTCTAGCCAGTGACTGTATTTGAACATTCTGCGATTCCACCTGATTCCTCTTTCTCTTCACCCCGCCTTTCCGTCATCTACATCTGCCATTCCACACACCTGCCTCCAACCTCCTTCACGTTGCTGTTGCCTACCTCCTCAGGTATGGTCTTGCCCAGGTGCTGAGGCCCAAGGCTTCCTAATGTGCTGTCTCATACTTGTCTGGGAGCCCGTCTCATGGTGGGCTTCCCTCCCAGGTGTGCTTGGCCTTGGCTATCTCCCTGTGGGTAGTTTCATGGGCCCCTCGACTTGGTTGGTATGATGCTCGTTGATTTCAAGTCAGTTTTTGCTTTGGGTTTCTGGGGGTTTGTGCACCATGGCAAGGGCGAGAATTCGGGCCCACACCTGGTGCTGGTTGGCTGTGCATTTGGTTTTGGGGAGGATCAATGTGTACTCTGGGGCACTGTCCCCTGCACCGTGAACTCTGCCTTGTCCAGTCCCCGAGGACTGGGATGCACTGGCTACACCAGCTTCTGGGGTTTTCACTTTGTTTCTCCTTGTTTCTCTCATATACAGCTCACCTTTTCTTTTTTTCTTAACTGAGATAGTACATCTGATATCAAAAAAGATGTTTTCTCCTCTGTTTCTATGAATTTGGAATGGAGTTCATTTTGGAGAAGGGGTTTTTGGAATATGCTCAGTCTTCACTGGGACTTGGAAGCCTGAAGCCCACTAGGGCGAGGGGAGCTGTGTGGGGCGGTCAGCAGGGAATGACAACATCAAAGGCGTCACTTAGGAGAGGGCTGTGCTGGCCTGGGCTGGGTGTTCAGAGACTGGAGCACGCCCTGGACACCCTCCTGCCGCAGGTCAGCCGTCCCGTCCTAAGTCAGGAGCCTCTTCCATGGCTTGTAAGTGGTTCTAACTTCAGGGTCATGTGGCCTGAATTAGACGTGTAGGTTTTCTCTGTATCCCTGAGGCTCCCATAAAGATTGAGATCCACAGGGACATTCCACATAAAACCCTGAAAAGCAAGGGTCTTAACAGGATCTTTAAGCTACTTTTCCATAACACAGCTATTCCCTGGTTGGGCTGCTCAGTGCTCTTGTATTAGTTTGCACCTTACCCTTGTTGGCTCAGGACTTCAAGACATCGCAGACAACGTGTTCCCCAGGCTCCTGATGCATCTGGCTGTGGTAGGACAGCCTCTGCCCCGTGGCTCTCGGCACCTCTGGCCCACTACCCTTCCTTCTGGACCAGTGGATTCCTGATTTCCTTCGTCCTTGGGGTGCCTCAAAGTTTCCTCTTGAGCTTTGCACAATTTGAACCAGGTCCTTGTATTAAATCTCTTCTCATGAAGTACCTGGAGCAGCTCTGTTTTTCTGCCTGTACCCTGATTTTAACAAGCTCTTGGTGATCTTTTCCTTATATCGGCTTCCCCTACAACTACCTTATCAATAGATTATACTGATTTATAATTTTATTACTGTTGGATATAGAGCTACTCAAGTATTTATGATCAATACACACTTCTCATACTGATTTTATACACCAGAGCACCAGCTGGGTCAGGTGGGAGATGGCCCCTCTGTTGGCTCTGTGTGCAGGGGCTCTTGCCATGGTATGCCTGGTCCATGAACTGAAGACAGAACACATGGTAGGAAAATTTATCAAGCTATTCATTGTCCTTTATTCTTTTTGATATACTTTTCCCTCTTCAAACAAAGTAGCCAAACATCTGGCTTCAGGGTATTTTAGATGGTGGAATGGAAAGCAGAACTTGCCAGCATGTGCACCCTCTGCTGGTTTGTTTTCCAAAGCCTGGGACCATTGGAGGAATGATGTTAAGTGGCCCCAGAGGGGCAAGGAGAGTGGATTTGGGGGGCAACCCAAGTAACAAGGCTTGGTAGAGAGTCTCCATGTTTCCCAGATGAGCTTGAGGTGGGGACTTGGAAGTGTCCTTGCAGGGCAGGGAGGCAGGCTCAGCACTCGCTGGCCACCCTGCAGGAAGATGTGTGGGCTGCTCTGTGGTTCTCAGCCTGCTGATTATGGCCTGAAGAAGCCCCCAGGACCCAGCAGCATCCAAGGAGCATACGGCCTAGGAAGTGCATCCAGCAGGAACTGCCCATGGGCTCACCACCAAAGGGCCGTTTCTCAGTTGTCCTGCACCACCTAAGGCCCCTAAAATCATTGCAGGGCACGTGGGGAGGGAAGCCCAATATTGATGATGAATTTCTTGCCTGCCTGGTGGGATGGAGTCTCGGTGCAGAGCTGAGAGGTGGGCTGCACACCCATTGTGCGCAGGGCCATCTTCCAGAGAGAGCCTTCCTGTCACCACACTTACTCTCGGGAGCTGCCCAGGTGGCCCCCAGGCCCTCTGGACACCGCCTCCCACATGCCTTCTTGGTCCAGCTCTCTAGGCCTCCCCTGCACATTGTTCTAGTGAGTGGAGACACCCTTTGTGGAAATAGCTAGCAAAGCAGTCCTGTGGGGCGCATGTTGGAGACTGAACTGTGCCCAGAGCTGGGGGCCACACAGCTGGCTGTCTAGTGGGAGGCCCCCTCAGAGTCCCCTTGCCACCTCCTGGAAGTGCATTAAGGGAGGAAGAAGGCAGGTATGGTGAGCTCATTCCAGGGACAAGGCCTCCCTGGTGGGGGATACACTGGGCATGGCAAGGGGTCCGACTCGTGGGCTTTTCTCCAGGCCCCTGCACAGATGTGCGGCTGGTTCCTGGGGGTGCAGGCAGGGCCACGAGTCACAACAGTTGCACCCAGAGCTCTGTAGCAGGGAACACTGGCTCAGGTGACCAGGTGTCACACACAGGGAGGAAGGCATCAGCCGTCTCAGAAACTGTCTATCAAGGATCGTCTCTGAGGATCAGAGCAATGGTGACAGTGGTCTCAGAGGGCTGAGCCCAGGAAACCTGGAGGCCCCTTGAGGAAGCTGCTATAAGGCTATGTAGGAGCAACAGACCCAGCACAAGCCGCCATGGGCTTGTGGCTAGAGCCAACTGCCCATGTGGCTGGGCTTGCTGGCGAAAGTATTTAGGGCATGTTAGGGGCCTTTGGGAAAAATTGCAGAGATTTGGAGGAGAACTGGGACCCTAAGCCAGTGAGCGAGAGCAAGTTCCAGGAACCCTGGATTTTGTGGGGTGGGGGGATGTGTGAGGGGCAGAAAGGCTCTGAGTCACTGCCCCTTGGAGCCAAGACCCTAGGAGAGAGAGGGGAAGGGAAGACAGGCTCCCACCAGAGCAGGGCCAAGCCCTGGGCTCTGCCTCCGCCTCCCTGTGCTTTAGAATCATTGCCCTGCAGGGTGGGCCTGCCGCAGCGAGTGCCCATGAAGTGCCCCTCCCTCGGTGACCATCCCTCCTGGGAACACCTGGGAGCCACTTAGCCCATTGCCTCCCAGGAGGCTCGCTGGGCCCCAGGCTTCTCCACAGTGGGCTTGGGATTTTGTGTGAGAAGGCGTAAGGAAGAGGACTTGAAGAAGCCGGTCTCAAAGCTGAGTTTTCATGGAAGAAATTTTAATCAGATTATTTGGGGTGCCTTGGGGGTGTCAGGCAGTTATGAGGAAGGGGCATTTCTGTCTGTCTCAGATACTCTCACCATAGTGTTCCCCGCTCAGCAGGCTGCACGTGGACTCGACCCCACAGCTCTAGCAAGAACATCAGCTGGGGGCCTCACAGGAAGACGATGAGGTCGTGGGATGTCCCCGTGTTTTGAGGCAGGTCTCTGGGGCTTCAGCTCCCCTCTGACCAGGATGTGACTTGTGAGCTTAGGCAGTCTCAGCCCCTCTTTCCTCATCTGTAACAGATGAAGGTTGGGCTCACTAATCTGTGAGGGGCTCCCCTCACATCCTGGGGTGCTTGTGTGGAGATGAGCGTGGCAAGCTCAGGCCTTGGAGGAAGCAGGCCGCCCCACACGCGGCCCCGCGGGTCTGGAGGAGTCTCTCGGCAGATCACCATCGATCCTCCCAGAGCTCCTTGGTGTTTTTAATTCCATTTTTGGGCAAACTATTTTTCTTTTTTAATTCACGAGCCATAGTTCTTCTGGTGAACCAGCCTCTGCTCAGTGTGGTGCTTGGCTCTGCGGCACTGGGCAGCTCTCCAAAGGCCTGTCATTAGCCCAGGAGCCATGAAGAGAGACGGCTTCTACTTTGTCTTACCCTAAAGCTTTAGTAACAGGCTTTTCTTGTTTCTTGGTCTCTTTTCTCATCTTTAGAAAACCAATATTTCTCAGAAGCCACCAGTCTGCAGTATATTTTTGAGTAAGTGCACATTTTAAGATGGCAGCTCCTTCTGTCCCTGGTGGAAACATTGAGTTGGAAATAGCGAGGGAAATGTTCGACCAGTTTCAACTATTTATTTTTTATGACCTGTTTCTGCAAAGTGTTGATTGCTAACACAGCCAGTGAAGTTGATTCTGAAAGTGACTTCTGCCAAGATGAGGAGGCATCTGAGAAAAGCTCTGGCCTCCTTGCTTTGTCCTCTGGCTTCGAGGAGAAACCCAGGCGGACCGTCCTGTAGGGCAAGGCCTGCTCCTCACAGGTACAGCCGGGTCCTGCGTCCGTCAGCTGGTGCTGGCCGACGCAGCGGAAGCCAACCACGCCCCTGCTCAACAGAGGCGTCTCTCAGCAAGGGCAGCCTGTCAGTGGCAGGGCAGCCACGAGGGTGGCTCCGACCCTGGTGGTCCTGCTCCACACCTCTTGGTTCCGAAGTCAGGGGCAGGGGGTCCTCTCTGGTCTGGACATAATGTTCTCGGAGCAGAGAGAAAAGAAAGCACCAGAACATCCCAGCAAATGCCTCTGACAGAGTCTGCTGGGATTGGTCATGGCAGGTCCCTGGCGGGAGCTTTGTCCCAGGCTGGGAAGCATGCCTCGCCACGCTGTCCACATGGTGGCGGCAAGGGTCAGATCCGTGCATGCAGAGTGTGGTGGGGGTGAATGATGGGGGCAATAATGCAAGCTCCCCCATGCGCTTTTGGGCGCTACTGACGGAAGAGCCAACCTAAACTGCCTTAAAGAAAGGAAAAAAAAGAAAAAGAAAGCAAAAGGAAAGAAAAAATAGAGGCGCATCCTACTCAGAAGTCATTCTGCCTTTTTGTGTGGTTCGACCAGGAGTTAATCACTGCCGCCCCGTCACTGCCATTTGCACAGCCCTGTCCCCCAGCGGCCCTCGGTCACAGAGACCAGCTTCCTCCCACTTTGGGCTTCCCCAGGGCAAGAATCGCTTCCCTGGGAGCCCAGTCTCTTGGCTTCTCGTTGATTCTGACTGGGTCACTCTCCCTCTCCTGAACCCATCCGTGGGCAGAGGAGATGACTGGATTAGCAAGGCCTGAGTCACCACCACTGGGATCTGGACTGGGGTGGGGGTAGTGGTCTCTGAGAGTAATGTGAGAATAAGAGCGACTGGGTCCCGTGTGCCAAGAAAGAAAAGGATGAAACCCACAACTAGTGTCCTTAGTCCCCGAAGTCAAATGACCCATTTGAAACCAGGCAGCTCACTCCTGATGCATTTAGCCATAAATATACCTTTAAAGGTTCTGTCTCCAGGTATAGTCACATTGAGGGTGAGGGCTTCTGCCTATGAACTTTGGGGCACGTGGTTCTGTCCACAGCAGTTATCAGCAATGTGGAACCTTTCGAGCTGGGAAGAGTGCAGGGCTGCAGCTGACCTAGGGAAGGCCACCCGTGGAAGACCAGTGTCCTCCCAGTGGAAAGGAAGGGGAGACTGTTTCAGCAGAGGAGCCTCGGGTGCTAAAGCTCAAAGGAAGGAGTCCAGGCTGCAGGGGAGTGGCTGGGATGGGGTGAGACTGGGGAGGGAGGGGCCTGGGCTGAAACTGGGGAGGGAGGGGCCTGGAGTGCTACCTGAGGACACAGGGAGACCCCAGAGTGTTGTACCTTGACAGGAGTGAAAATAATCAGCCTATAGCTGCGGGGACGGGTCTAAGGTTCCTTGGGAGCCTGAGCATCTAGGCATGCGCTTCTGCTAGGCAGCTCCCCGGAGCCAGTCCAGAGCGTGGCAAAAAGGGCTCAGCTCCAGCCCTTTGTGCGGCACCACAACCACAGTCCTCAGGACCCCTCCGCTGGCAGCAAAGGCCTTGCTTCCCTCGCAGCTTTTCAAAGAAGTTGCAAAACACCACATATGCCTGTGGGAACCCAGGCCTCTCCCACCTTTCCTTTTTTGTAAACAAAGAAATTGCCAAAATGGAAACAGTCTCCCTTGTCCTTCTTTCAAAGGATGATAATGTGGACCATCCATCACTTTTATTTCATGTGGCGAACGACCACAGCAAGACCCGAGCTCCTTCCTCCGCTGGCCAGTGCACTTTTGTCCCCATCCACAGTTGGATCTGGCATCTACTAATGTTTATTCCAGCTTCATAATTAAAGAAGAATGTTAAGTGTGCAACTCAACTGTATTCCAAATGCCGGAGAGATCTGGAACAACGTAACCCCTTGAGAAAAGCTTAGAGAGAAGAAACACATTTACAAACAATGAATTTGGAAATAACAGACCATCTTAGTTTGGGATACATGCAAGTTTCCTAGATTGTCTTTTATTTATTTTTTTAAAATAAAGATCCTCTGAAAATCAACAAAAAGAGTTCAGTTGTAGTAACAATTTCAGAATAACCATTAGAAACAAAACAAAGGAAAACATCTGGAGATGATGGATAAGAGGATATAATAATTTGTGTATCATTGTTTTCAAAGTGACCGATGAAGAAATATAAAAATGCAATCACATAACTATCCCTGAGTGCCAAATTAAAAAATTTTAACATAGTATTTTACAGAGAGAGGAGTATTTGTTGCTGTTTGTTATGCCTAGCATCATCTCATTAAACCTGGCCACAACCCCGGAAGGTTCTGTGTCCTAGTATTGCAGGAGTTGAGGAATTCTCCCCAAATTGTGGGGTTGGGGGGTCTGGAGCTCACTTTGGCATCTGTCTCTCTGGGCGGCAAAGCACGTACATCTCCCTCCCAGCCTGTTCCACCAGGGACAGCCCTATCCTGCCAGGGAAGGAAGCAGGCAACATGCCTGGGGGCATTCCAGGTGATTGGGAAAGGCAGAGCTTTGGCTTACCTGCTGACCTCTCTCTGGGGCTGCTCAGGCCCAGGGTTTTGTCCATTGTGGTGACACCTGCCACACATCCACTCTGCCTGGCCCTCAACAAGTGCTGGCTGGAGGCCATCTGTTGTGATGGGGAGATTCTCAGTGAGGTTGCAGGCACGCAGGATGACACGTATTTTCTCCATGCATTTCTCTGTGTAAGTTCTAGTTGAAAATGTTAGTTTCTCTTGGTGAGGTGAATGGCAATTCAGCCTACTTGACAGTATCACAGCACCATCAAGAAACCAAAACACATTCTCCTCAAGTGAAAGACTGCACAGACACATTGATACTTGAACAATCATAATGAGGACCTCAGTCAGTCTGCAAATGCTGGGGGTGGGGGGTGGTGGTGGTGGTGCTAGGGACCAGAACTCCCTCTTCCCAAGTTAACATGAATAGTATGAATCCTCCCGGGGACAAAAGCACAGTGTTAATCCAGGCAGTTTATCCTGACATTCCCTGCATTCATAGCCTCGCCTGCCTATCCTTCTGTGTCAGAAGTTGGAGGGCTACAGCATTGCCTCCTGAATTTTCCTTACTACTGGGAATGACATAAGACTCAGTTCTGGCACATAGGATGCAAGAGAAAGCCCACAGGTGGGATCCAGGAGAGCTTTCTAGTGGAGCTACCTAGTCTACCTCCCCCTCTGGCCTTTGGCCTGTCTGCCCCTCTGCCCACTTGTACTGAGGGCATCTGTCTGGAGGTGCCATGCCTATCTCACATGCATAGTGATTCATGTGCATGCTGGTGATGCTGAGGCAGGAGTCAGAAGGGGCCTTGTCCTTCAAAGATGCCCTTGGCTTCTGGACTTCTAGATTCTGTGAATTTCTGTACACATTTGGATCAGCTTATCAGTTGCTACAGAAGAGACTTCTGGGATTTTGACAGGAATTGGATTAAATCTATAGACCAAGTTAGGGAGAATTGCCATCTTTAACAATATTGGGTCTTCCATGAACATGGGATGTCTTTCTATTTATTTATTTAATTTCTTTCATCAATATTTTATGGTTTTCGTTTCACAGTGTTAAATTTATTCTTAAGTGTATTATTCTTTTGGATGCTATTATAAATTGCATCTTAATTTCATTTCTTAATTTCATTTTCAGATTAGTCATTGTTAGTATGTAAAAATAAAATTGACTTATGTATATTGATCTTGTATCTTACAAGGATAAGCTAGTTTACTATAATGTTATTTTTTTTTATTTTTATGGTATCCTTAGAATTTTTTACATAGATTGGAAGGTTTTTAATAAAAAATTTAATTTATTTAATAAATATAACATAAAACTGCACAGGTCATTTCTTCTTGACTATGTATTGGTAGTTTGTGTTTGTTAAGGAATTGGTACATTTCATCTAAATTGTTAAGTATATAAGCAAAGAGTTGATCCTATTTTTTTATTATTATCCTTTCATTGTATGGTCTGACTGATATAGCCTTTTTCATTTCTGATATTGATAATTCATGTCTTCTTTATTTCTTTGTCAGTCTTGCTAGGACTTTATTGATCTTTTCAAAGAATCAGGTTTTCTTCCATTGATTATCTCTATTGTTTTACTGTTTTAATTTCATTGATTACTGCTCTTATTATTTCCATATTTTTGTTCAATTTGGGGTTATTTCACTTTTCCTTTTCTAGATTCTTAAGGCAAAAGCTTAAGTCCCTAATTTGAGAACTTTCTTCTTTTCTAATATAAGTGTTTATTTTCCCTTTAAGCAATGCGGAAATGAGTAGAATACAACAAATATTTATATGTTGTATTTTCAATTTCATTCAATTCAAAATCTTTTCTAATTTCCCTGGAGACCTCTGTTTTGACTATTGCATTATTTAGAAATATGTTATTTAATTTCTAAATATTTAGGGATTTTAACAAATTTCCTTTTGTTTTTGATTTCTAGGTTAACTTCACTTTTGTTAGAGAACATAGTTTGTGTGATTCAGATCTTTTACACTTGTTAATATTTGTTTTATGGAGCTGGATATGTTCTATTTTGGTGAATGTTCCATGTGCTCTTGGAATGTGTATTCTGCTGTTTTGAAGTAAATTGTCCTGTAAGTAGCAATTAAGTCAAGTTTGTGGATAGTGTTTGGAAGGCTTTTATATCCTTGATGATTTTCTGTCTCTTGTTTATATTGGTAACTGAGAGTAGAGTGCCAAGTCTCCAAGTTAAACTGTGGATTTGTCTATCTCTTTCCTCGGTTTTATACCTTTTCACTTGATGTATTTGGAGCCTGTTGTGAGGTGCATCTGCATTAAGGATTATTATATCTCTTGGTGCATTCATCCTTTATTATTATGTTATGTCCATATTCATCCCTGGTAATTTTCCTTGTTCTGAAGTCTACTTTTCCTAAAGTTAGTATAGTCCCTTCAGCTTTCAATTTTTTAAACTAAACAATTTACTTTGGAATACTTTTCCATCAGCAGAGAAGTTGATTATTTATATGTCAACAGCAGTTTTACTACTAGCATCCTTTTTTGTTGATGTTCTCAAATCCAGTTCAAGACACCATTTTTCATCTGGTCAACATTTCTCCTTAGATTACTCTGGATGGAGACAGCTTCTCACTCTTGCCTTCTTTTTAAAGATATTGACAGTCTGAGAAATACTGATCAGGTATTTCATAGATTGTCCCCCACCTTGGAATTTGTCTGATGTTTTTCATGATTAATCTGAGGCTATGAATTCCATTTTTCTTATGATTAGTGTTATTTATATAATTACATTTTAAAAGAGTCCCTCTTCCGGCTTTCTTGAGGTATAATTGGCAAATAAAAATTGTATATATTCAAGGTGTGTAACATAATGTTTTGATAAACATATACACTGTGACATCAAGCTAATTAATGTATTCATCACCTCACAGTTATCTTTTATAAAATGAGTTTTTTGAAGAAAGAATGGAATTGGGTCTTATAATCTCTGCCTTATAATTGGTATGTTTCTATAATTTACAGTTAATGAAATAATTGAGATTTAGATTTATCATTTTATTTTTCAGTTTGCCTCCTCTTCTTTTGTTGCAATTTGTTTTTCCTGTTTCACCTTTCATTACTTCTTTTAGATTATTTGAATATTTTAGTATGCCTTTTAAATTTATCTATTGGCTTTTGGGCTCTCTTTCCTCTTTTTTGAGTGGTTGCTTTAAAGATATAATACATACCTAACTTCTCACTGTCTATTTAGAGTTAATTGAAGTAAAATACTGGAGTCTTACAACCATTTAGTTTCCTTTACCCTCCTCACTTTGTTATAGTTATCACATAACAATGTTATAATTTTTGCTGTCAATGATTATATTCATTTTTAAAGCATAAGAAGAAAAAATAGCCCATTACATTTATTCAGATGTTTATGATTTCTGCTTTTCTTCCTCAAGTCCTGAAATTCTAGATTTCCCTCCAGTATCATTTCCATTCATTATGAAGGACTTTCTCTAGCATTTCTTTTGAACAGGTTGGTGACAAATTCTCTTGGTTCTCCTGCATCAGAGAATGTCTTTATTTCTCCTTCATTCTTAAAGGTTGTTTTCACCAGATGTAGAATTCTGGGTTAGCATTTATTTTATGTCATTCCTCGAAAGATGTTGTTCCACTGTCTTCTGGTCCCCTGTCCCTGGTTTCTGATGAGAAATCTGTAGTCATCTGAATTGTTATTACCATATACGTAATGTGATTTCTTTGCTCTGACTACTTTCAGGAAATTTTCTTTATCTTTGCTTTCCAGCCGTTTGATCATGGTGTGTCTAGGTTAGGCATGGTATTCTTGGAGTTTATCCTCCTTGGAGTTTTCTGAACATATTAAATCTGTACATTTATGTCTTTCACCAAGAATGTGAAGTTTTTAGACATTATTTCTTTTATTAATTTTCCTGCCCCAATCTCTTTGTTTGTGCCTCTTGAGACTCCAATGATATGAATGCTATATGTCTTGACATTTTCACATAGGTCCCCAAAGATTTGTTTATATTTTAATCTTACTTCTCTGTATCCTTAAGATTGGTCAGTTTCTACTGCTCTGTCTTCTTTTATTGGCTCCTTTCTTTGTTATCTTCATTCTGCAGTTGCGTCCATTCAGTTAAGATTTTGTTTTAGACGTTGTGTTTTTCAGTTCTACAATTTTCACTTGGTTCTTTTAAATATAGTTTCTATTCTCTGCTCAAAGTTTGTATCTACCTAGTTGTTTCAGGAGTGTTCACCTTTAATCTTATGAATTATGATTATAATGGCTAATAATTCCAACATCTGTATCATCTTGGAGTTGTTCTTTGATTGTTCTTTCCTTTGAGACTTGGCTAGATTTTTCTGGATTTGATACATCAAGGAATTTTGGATTGTACCCTTAACAATTTGATTTGTTATGGGACTCTGGTCCTGTTAGATTTCTCTGGAGAATGTTGGTGTTTTGGTTAGAGCAAGAAATCAACCTAATAAGGTCCAGACTTCCAGTTCTGTTTCAGCTTCTGTGAGTGGTGGTGCCAGTATCAGTTCAGATTTCAGTCTTTTCTGTGTTATTTCGATCTGTCATTCTTATGCCCCATTCAATTGGCCTGAAACTTGGGTGGTAGTTTATACTATAGTTAAGTTCCTAAAGTCTTTGCTAAGCTTCTTTGTACATGTGTATCTTGAGGGTGAGTCTGGTACTTGTGTTGGCTCGTGCACAGACCTGTGGTTTCTGTTTTCCGGCTCTCTCTTCTGAGAGGTTTCCCCTATCCTGTATGGTTCTTAGAGACCTCTTGTCCCAGTTCCTCTGAAGGAATCCAGAAAGATTAGGTTCTTTTAGTTTAAGTTTCCACTTTATTTCTCGGTTCTGCCCAATTGTGCTCATACTCGAGTGGAGAGATACAAGAGAAAAAGAATTGGGACACCCCACAACTTTTCACATACTGGGGGCCTTTTCTTCCCTGTTCCTCTATCCAGAGACATGGGCTTTTCCATCAGAGTTTTAGGTGATTTTATTGTTGCTACCACTGAGGCAGCAGATCCACAATTGGCTGGTCTTGGGGAGAGAGAGAAAAAAACAAAAAAGAAAATAAAGTAAGAATTCTCCTCACACTCTCTAGCTTGCAGGATTTTTTTTTTTTTTAATCTCAGTTCTATAGCCAGAAATATGTTCTCCTTTTGGAGTTTTTACTAACTGCACCCATTGCACAGTTCTAAATCCAAACCTAAGTTAAGGCTGGAAGGCAAAAGAGGAAACATATCTGGAAGGAAAATTGTCACTGTATTGGTCACTCCTCAAGTTTTGACTTCCCTTTGGAATCCACCTGCTATTATTTACTTGGCAGTTACCTTTTAATACCATATACACTACTGGTGGGAATGTAGAATGGTGTGGCCACCCTGGAAGGCCCAAGTAATACAACTGAGCCGATTTCATCGCCATCTCTTGGAAGCCAAAGGCACATATTTGCACTGGGGCAAATATCGGAAGTGCCATCTGAACTAATGAGGTGACCTCTGACTTTCTGCTTCTTCCCATATCAAATGTAAATAGTATCTTTACTTCGCTGGGCTGTTATGAGTTTTAAATTAGGTAACACGTGTGAAGCAGCTAGCACCATTTGCTTGGCACATTGTATGGGATAAAAACATATTTAGTTTCATTTCTTCAAGGCATTTGATAGCCTTGTTTATTTCTAGTGAGCAGATCCACTGCTGTAATCAGTACACATTGTTCTTGCTTTTAGGCTGTTGCCCCCTGGGTGTAAGTATATCTGGACATATGATAGAAAGCCTTCCAGGAAAATCTCTGTCCACAATGTTATGATGGAAATTGCATGAGCATCTGACTGGCCACAAAAGAATATTGTACTTAGAATAGTTCTAATTTACTCAAAATAATTCAAATTTTGAACATATCAGAATAGGATGGGAATCTGTTCAGATTTCTCTTTCTCAAGTTCTGGCTCTTGTTATGCTGGGGAGAAATACTATGAATACAGCTTCTGATGAAATTTCAACACCTCAGTCTGCAGTAATTACTTGGTCTATGGAAAAATAAACTGCTCCAGCTCCCTGGATACTTCTTGCTTTGTTCTTTGCACTCTTAGATGAACTCATCCTTTAAGCAGAGGACAACAGTCAGATGACCACACTGATCTTTCCTTGACTGCTCAGTGTCCCCACTAGCACAACTGTTCTCTGATTTTACTGAGGGGATTGAGCAGAGTGAGGAGATAGAGTTTCATTATTGCAATTTGATCATCACTCATCTTAGAGTGTGACTTTTAGTAATTTCTCATTCTCTCAATGGGCTTGCTCTTTGGAATGGCATTATGTCTCTATTTGGAGCTTCTTCTGAAGAATAAATAGGATATTTTGAACCATCAATATACATTTATAAAATATTGGAGCTAGATGGAAAAGTGAAGTGTTTTGCACAAAGTTACAAAGTGTGTTCATGGATGAGTTCAAACCAAACCAGTTTTCTCTCAATTTGGTTCAAATTTTTATATATTTTATACCTGAAAATTCCTGCCATTAGAGCAATTCTGTCTGTTCCCCACCCCCACATGCAGCCAATAGTAATAGATAGTCATTGTGGTAGTAATTGTGGTAATACAGGCAAGCAGGGGACTTGCCTGCCTCATGAAATTTGGGAAAGCTTTTCATATTATAATATGTATTGGAGCCACTGGAGCAGACTGTGTATATCTCAAGCATAACTCAAAAGGATATATTTAACCAGGCCTTTTATAAGTGAAAAATTCCTTCTCCCATTGAAGATTCTGTAATATCTTAGCCCCAAATAAAATATGGAGGTACTACAGGAAGTCATAAAATTATGTCAGTAATTTTGCTTTAAATCCCAAATTCTTTTTAACATCTTCTCGGGTTTTTTCCCCAGGTCAGGTTTAATAGACCAGGCAAGTGTCAGAATTATGTAATTTACATGTCACCAAAGAAAGTTATTGCTGAATTCATTTATTTATTCCATGTGCTCATTAATTACCTAGTGCCATGATCTCTGCTAGACCTGGGGACAAAATGGTGAGCAAAAGAAGACAAGAAACCATTTACACCCTGTGGACTACTGTGAACCAAATGTTTGTGTCCTCCTCCAGACTTGTATCTTGAAGCCCTAACCCAAGCATAGCTGTAAAGTTTAACAACATGGGGGTTAGGGACACTGACACCCCCATTTTCAGTCAAAAATTCATGTGTAATTTTTGACTCCTTAAAACATGACTACTGATAGCCTACTGTTGACGTGAAGCCTTACTGATAACCTAAGCAGTCGAGCAACATATATTTTGTTTATTATATGTATTATGTATTGTATTCGTAAAGTAAGCCAGAGAAAAGAAAATGCTATTAATAAAATCACAAGGAAGAGAAAATATCTTTACCATTCACTGAGTGGGAGTGGATCCTCACAAAGTCTTCATCCTCATCGGCTTCCCGCTGCGTGGGCTGGGGAGCGGGAGGGCGAGGGGGGCTGGTCCTGCCGTCCACGCGGCAGAGCTGGAAGGAGATCTGTGTGCAGCAGCCCGCACAGCGCACACCCAGGGTGTTCAAGGTTCCACTGTATTTGGAGACGGGGCCTCTAAGGAGGCAATTCAGGTTAAATGAGATCACGAGAGTGAGACCCTGATCCGACAGAATGAATGTCCTCACAGAAGGAGCTCACTGTCTCTCTTCTCCTTCCACATGACCAGAGAGGAAATGCCACGTGAGGACACGGGGTGGAGGTGGCCGTCTGCGAGCCCTCACCGGAACCTGACTGTGCTGGCACCCTGATCTTGGACTCGCAGGCGCCAGAACTGTGAGAAAGCAGATTGCTGCTGTTCGTGCCACCCAGTTTGTGACATCATGTCATGGCAGCCTCGGCTGACCAGTACGTGGCCTTAAGGGGCAGCGAGGGGGTTGAGGGATTGGTGAGAAGAGGTGGGAGGCTGACAGAAACGTAAACAGCTGTCACTGAAGTTTAGTGAAAGACAATGAGAATAAACACAGCCAGATTACTGAGTAGACCTTCTTCCTCCTCTTAACCTACACGTGAGAAAACTGAGAACCAAGTCACACACTAGAGAGCAGCCAGTTCAGTGTCCTGTGCTTTCCGCTGCCTTTATCAGAGGGGAAGACTGCACTGCGGCCAACTGTGGAGCTACCTCTGTCATTGCTGCCTCTTTCTGCTCCCCAATCCATCATAGGATTCTCATTGTATTTGTAAGGGTATGAATATCAAAAATATTCTCAACAATCTTTCCTCTTAATGTGTTTCATTATTAGTCTTTTTTTTACTTTATTAGAAATATGTAAAATGTTTCTTTAAATTAGTGAAAATAGTTGACACTTTGCTATAGTCAGAAACTCCAAGTAACAAATAGTTCTGAAAAATCAATGTGCCCATACAAAAGGGAAACTAAACAGAAAAATTGGCTGTTAAAAGGCAAGCATCATCTAAATTGTGGTTTACTGTGGCACAAATCGAGTTCGTGCTGAGATTCCTTTAAACATTTTTCACTTGCAAAGCTGGTTCATTGTGTTGCTGAACACAACAGCCCCTGAACAGAACCATCTGATACTTACCTACAAGTGTAGGTGGAGAGGTGGGAATTTTCTGATCCAATATTATTTGTGTTAATGGAAACATGAATGTTTAAAATTGTTTGCTTGTCATTTAAACCTATTTTACTTTTTAAATCAAGGTGCATTCTTTGGTGCATTTTGAGTATTTCTTTGATTTCTCCAAATAATGTTTTCAATCTGCTCAGCTTCCTGTTGTGCATTGAAAGTTCTTGAAAATGAGCACACAAAAGTATCAATATGGGTCTTGCTAAAGTTCAATAATATATGCATAATTTATATTCTTGATTGAATTTAAAGTCCTCATAGCCAAACATGTTTAATATGTTTTCTAACTCAGGGATCAGCCATCTATGGCACTTGGGCCAAATCCAGTTCATTGCTTATTTTTTTAAAGTTTTATTGGGACATAGTCACGTCCATTCATTTCTGTCTTGCCAATGTCTGCATTTGTGCTACAATGGCAGAGTTGAGTAGTTGCAATAGAGACTATATGGCCACAGAGCTCTGATTCTTTTTTTTTTTTTTTTTTTTTTGAGACAGAGTTTCACTTTATTGCCCAGGCTAGAGTGAGTGCCGTGGCGTCAGCCTAGCTCACAGCAACCTCAAACTCCTGGGCTCAAGCAATCCTGCTGCCTCAGCCTCCCAAGTAGCTGGGACTACAGGCATGTGCCACCATGCCCGGCTAATTTTTTCTATATATATTTTAGTTGGCCAATTAATTTCTTTCTGTTTATGGTAGAGATGGGGTCTCGCTCTTGCTCAGGCTGGTCTCGAACTCCTGAGCTCAAAGGATCCGCCCACCTCGGCCTCCCAGAGAGCTAGGATTACAGGCTTGAGCCACCGAGCCCGGCCTGATTCTTTTTTTTACAAAAAAGGTTTGCTGAACTCTGTACTAGAAACATTTGAGAAAAAGCAAGAGAATTTGAGAGCCATGTAAGAGTAGAAGCTCTTTGCTAAATGCCTCCAGTGATTGTGGAGGGTCTTTACATACTTTAAATCTCATACTTTAAATACTCCTCACAAGAGTTGTGTTGGGTGGTTGTTATTAGCCCCATTCTATAGATGAGCAGACTGAGGCATAGGCTAGAATGCTACCCAAAGTTATCTAAATAATATGTGGCAAAGGCAAAATTCAAACCAGGTTTTTCTGGTTTCAAACCTCAAATCTGTGCACTACAGTACAAGGCAGATCTCTATGGTTATTGAATGGACACTTCCCCCAGTTTTCTATAGGAAGAGACACATGGCATTTTCCAAGCTGTTTTCTTTGAGATGATACTCACCAGAAGATGTCAGTAGTGTTCCATGAGGGGAAATAGTGCATGAACATCAGATGCTGATTTGTGTGCCACATTTATTAATTGCACCATCTATTGGATCTCAGTATTTAAACACGTACTTGGATTAGTTTGCTGAGACTGCCTTAACAAAGTACCAAAGTACCGTACCACAAACTGGGCGGCTTAAACAACAGAAATGTATTGTCTCACAGTCCTGGAGGTTGGAAGTCTACATTCAGTGTGTCGGCAGAGTTGATTCCTTCTGAGGGCTGTGAGGGAGAATCTGTTCCATGCCTCTGCCTTTGCTTCTGTGGTTTGCAAGAACTGCTTTGTCATTTCTTGGTTTGTGGCAGCATAACTCCAGTCTTCAAATGCATTTTCCTTGTCTCTACCTCTGTTTTTAAATTGCCCCCCTTTTATAAGGACACAGTCATAGTGGATTAGGCCCAACCTATGGACCTCATTTTAACTTGATCATCTGCAAATATCCTATTTCCAAATAAAGTCACATTCACAGGTACTGGGGTTAGGACCTTAACATCTTTTGGGAGGACACAATTCAGCCCATAACACTTATTTTTGTGTATAATTTATAAATCATACTGAGCAACTACATTTCAGTAAATTTTTGCAGCCATTTATTCAAATGGGGCCTTTAGGTGTTTGTTCCGAGCACTTTACCCCTTTTCCTGCTGGGAGCTGCCATTTGTAGTCATGAAATAAAGAACTGCCTTGGGGTCAGTTACTGCTTTCCCCCTCTTTGGTCTAGTTTGGTTCCTCCCCGGCCCCTCCTGTTTGTTTTCTAGCATGTGGGTGGGCTGGCCCTTCCCAAATCCTTTGGTGATTTGGGGCTCACCATGTTACCCACCTTGGGTGGACAGTACGTCTGGACGCTGCACGTGCCTCCTGCCTCCTTCCAGCCAAGTCTTTCAGGGAGGAGGGTTGGCCTGTGTCTCGCAGAGAGCTGACTACCCCCTTGTCCTCCTCTCAGCCTGTGCCAGCCATGTCGGTCCCAGGGGTGGGGAGGAGTGAAGGGCATTTCACACCTTTCCTGCTAATGCTCACGTCTGGCATGATCCAGCCAGGGTCCTGTGAATTCTGGCTGGTCCTCTGGGGACTGTGCTGGTGACCTGAGCTCCTGGAGGGCTGTTTGCTCTGAGCCTTTGGGATGCTGAAGTTACACCTGTCCGGACAGGTCTTCCGTAACAAAAAGAAGATGGATCCTGCAGTCGGAGGAGTGCCTTCGAAGCCCAGTTCTGCTAGTGCATCCTCTGACCTGCAGTTTATTCATTTGCAAAATGGGTCTTGCAGGTTTAGTAAGTACCAGACTGAGACTATTATCTGTAAAGCACCTAGCGCCGTTCTGAGCCAAGGCAGACATTCACCACATGTAAGAGAGGCTTCTGTGGACCTAACTGCAGGCACTTCCCGTGCCAGGAGTCTGCTTCAGACCTCAATGCTTGGCCTGTTTCTGGCAACTTGCTGAGATCTGCTAGATTTTTTTCCCATTTGATATGGCTAATTTTAGACAACACATTCTGATACTGAGCTAAACCATGCCTCTCCATACCTCCCCGTTACTGCGCTTGGAGATACAAATAATAAATCTAATTCTCTCTTTTTTTAGTGGCAGTATTTCTCCTTTAAGAGCACTTTTCCGGGTTAACTGTCTGTAGCTTTTAAACTGCTGTAGTCATGATAAGATTGTAGATATTCTCATTATCCTAATCCCTTTCCTCAATGGTCAGTTGACAATATCCCCCTCATTCCTGGTGCTCCCAAATCAGTGACGTCTGACAGGAGCGCTGGAGACTGGGCTGTCAGACACACACACCCACGGGGCCCATGGCAATGCAGGAGTTCTCACTGGGGTTTGTAGCAGTGACACTGATTGGTGATTGGTCTGCATTGCTGTTGAGCGTGTGGGTTAGTGTCCAGAGTGCTACGTCGTTAGGTCAATTTGTAGCTGCTGTGGCAACAGCAAGCAGTTTTAAGAGGTTCTTCCCACGGCTCAAGGCGAGTGGAGCAAATAGGACTTGATTATGGTCTCATTTGATGCCTCTCTGGGCCTGATCATTCAAAGGGCTCACATTCCTCTGATAAGAAATATTTATGTTCTTTTCTTTCTCATATATATTTAGAACCTAGATATTAACTTTTTGCTGTAGACATTAAAAATACCCTGTCCCAGGCAATCATTTGTTTTCAAATTTTGCTTCTGAACAGATATTTTTAATTTTAATGTGGTGAAATTCATCAGTAACTATCTAATGTATTGTTAGGTGAGTTCTGAGCTTCTCTATAGTTTTGGTTGGTATTTTAAATGTGCAGCTTATTTTAAAAAGTATTTTCTTTGTTTAAATCAGTGTGAAAAACTGCTATTAATTTAGTATATATTGACCTTCTATTAAGAAGCCTTGCTGAACTCTCTTGCTTTTTTCAACAGTTTGTTTGTTGATGTTCTTGTGTTTTCAATGTACATGATCATCTCCCCATACTGACAGTTTTGGCTTTTTCTTTTTACCTTTTTGTTTTTATAAGGAAGCTGTTTTCCCTTCACTCTCTGTTTTCCTTTCTTCCTATCGGCTGGGAAGTGGAGATCAAGGGGCCAAAGGCCGCAAGCCACACGTGGAGGAATTTGGAGCTGCCCCAGCAAACCTCCCCTGCCCTATCATTCCCGGGCCCTGGGTGGCTTCATCTAAGGGCAGGGACAATGCTGGCTGAGCACAGTGTGTTGGGTAAGTTACTCACCCAGGAACCAGAGTCTGCTGGTGCCGTTTGTGGGCTTTCACACCAGGATTTCTGGGTTTTTACACATCAGTGCGTTGACCCTCCTTGTCTAGGTGGGAGGTGTTCGCATACCGTACTTTTTCATGATCAAATACGGAAAGTTGAATTTCAGGATTTATCAGCTTTAGGAACTATTTAATTAGAGCATTCAAGGACATGTGGAAAGGCAACATAAGACAAATCAGAGAAGTATGACCTTTGGAAGCAATAGATCTTCCACGTATTTATTACACATGTGTCTCTAGGTGTCTTACAACTGAAAAAAACTAAACAATTCCAAAAAGCAAACCACCTCTTCAGTAAGTTATTTGATTTTCTAAGCTTCAGTTTTCCCATTTATGAAACATAATATTCATCACAGGGGTGTGTTAATAAAGAAGATTAAAGACATCTAACACAGTCTGTATTTTTGTTTTGTTTCACAATACCTTAGCTAACACACATCTTAAGAACTTTATAAATAAGAATGAAGTCGTTAAACCCTATATACTTTTAGAGCATTTGAGTTGGTGATGAGAGATCACTACGACCATGCTGAATGTGCAGAGCGAGATGTCAGTATCTAGGCTGAGTCTGAGCAATGAGCTAGGAGTGGTGGCTCAATGATTTTTAATTCCCCCAGTTACGATAAGCAATAATTGTATGTGCCACCATGATGGCTTGCCTTCGTTCTATGTTTGAACTTTATAGGAAAGAGCTTCCTCATGCAACTAGTATAGGGTAATGGAAGAGTCAAGGCTTAGCAGTCAGAAAGACCTGAATTTTATCTTGATGCTTTTCTAGTGCAAAGTCTTAAACTTTCTCAGCCTGAGTTTCCTTTTTGCTTGAATAGAGATAATGCCACCTGCTTTATAAGGCTGTTTGGAAGATTATTCGTACCTTACATCCTGACAAACTCCAAAACTCAGATAATAATACCAATAACCATTCTAGCATGCATATTCAATGTTAATGCACACTATGAAAACGGATGAATGGCAGCAGTATTTCTCAGGGCTGTTGACAATATCAAGTGAGATAGTGTTTTGGGCAACATTTGGGTAAAGTAAATCAGCATTGGAGTAAAAAAATGCTTGTGAGGTAGTCACGGTCATCATCTCTCTTCAGCCCACTCTGCATGTTTCTAACGTGCCTTCTTAAAACGATACATCTTCTCATACTTTAAAGCCTGTCTTCCCGTGGCTCAAAGACAGTGTCTAAATTGGTTACTGTGACATACCCGTGACCCTGAAACCACTTTTCTAGCATCTTTTCCCACAATTCTTCACTTGTACCTACACTTTGAATTTATTGCAAGTGTCTGAAACCCATATCTTTCTTAAAAATTTATTTTTAAGTTTGCATACAGTAAAATCCACTCTTTCTGTGTACATTTCTGTGGGCATTGATGAATGAATAAAATCAAGCATCCATCACCACAGTCAAATTACAGCACAGTCCCAACCACCCCAAAATATTACCTTTTGAGACCTCGGTGCAGTCAACCTCTCCCAACTCCCAGGCTCAAGGGATCCTCCTGCCTCAGTCTCCTGAGTAGCTGGGACTACAGGCATGTGGCACCACATCTGGCTAATTTTTCTATTTTTTGTAGAGGTAGGGTCTCACCATGTTGCTCAGGCTGGTGTTGAACTCCTGGCTTCAGGTGATCCTCCTGCCTCGGCCTCCCAAGGTGCTAGATGTGAGCCACCATGCTCAGCCAAGTATTTTAAAAACACTTCTTGTGATTATTTGAAAAGGTTATTATTGTTTCTATCTTAAAGATACTACACATAAATTAAAAGAAAAGCCCTCAGAAAATACAGAAAAGTAAAGATCCCCCATAAATCCACTAACCAGAGATTATTTATGACTAATATTTGTGTTATATACGTTATGTATACATATATATTTTTTCTTATGTATTATTTTTCTTTCTGGATTATTATTATTATTTTTTATGTTTATTTTTTTTTTGAGACAGAGTCTTACTCTGTTCCCAGGCTAGAGTGAGTGCCGTGGCGTCAACCTAGCTCACAGCAACCTCAAACTCCTGGGCTCAAGCAATCCTACTGCCTCAGCCACCCGAGTAGCTGCAACTATAAGCATGCACCACCATGTCCGGCTAATTTTTTGTATATATATTTTTAGTTGGTCAGTTAATTTCTTTCTATTTTTAGTAGAGACGGGGTCTCACTCACGCTGGTTTTGAACTCCTGACCTCGAGCAATCTGCCCGCCACGGCCTCCCAGAGTGCTAGGATTACAGGTGAGAGCCACCACGCCCGGCCTGGATTATTTTTTTAAATGTTATCATACACACATATTGTTACCATCCTAACCCTTTTTCAGTGTACAGTTCCATGTATGAAGCACATTCACGTTGTCATACAGACATCACCACCAGCCAGCTCGGGACTCCAGAACCTTGCAAAACTGGAACGCCGTACCCATTAACCAACTTTTCATTCCTTCTTCCTTCAGCCCTTGGTAACCACTGTTCTACTTTGTCTCCAGGAATTTGAGTACTCCTAAGTATCTGATAGAAGAGGAGTCATACAGTATCTGTGTTTTTGTGACTGACTTGTTTCACTCAGCATCATGTCCTCAAGGTTTTTCTATTTTGGAGCATATGTCAGAATCTCCTTCCTTTTTCAAGGCTGAATGATATTCCATAAGCTATATATATTTAAACAAACATTGGATCATTTTCTGTGTGTTGTATTTTTTCTTAAAATGTGTTTACTTTGCTATACTTTATACATGCTATATTACTTGTTATAACTTTGTTAATTTGTTATTTTTTCTGTTATAACTTTGTTGACTTGTTTGTTAACTTTACTTGTAATACTTTATACTTGTTATACTTTATGTTATTTATTATACCTTTGTTAACTTGTTTTTAAGTTGGCATGGCCTACTTCCAACCTATACCTCACAACGAGGGAAACCTAATGAAAAAGTAAGGAGAAAGTGAGAGAAAAAGGAATAAAAACACATATTGAATTTTCATTTACCAAATTCCCCACCAGCTCTGTCCTGACCCAAGCCAGCAGATGCTGTGGCCCTAGGGAGCCATCCTTCGCTTCTCTGGATTTCCAGTGACCCAGTTCCAGCTGCTAACAGCCAGCCTCTGGGGTCCTGTTTTGTCTCCTCCCAGGGGGGCCAGTGGATGCTAAGTCGCCCAGCCCTGAGGACCCTGGAAACACCCTCCTCAGTACCCTCCTCCTCAGAGCCTCTCCCAGGGCCTTTCATCCCTGCCAGGAATGTGATTCTCTGTTGTTGGGGGCTGCTGGTGGGGGAAGTGAGCGAACATTGTGGATGGGTTATTTATTGCCCTGGCTGTAGAGTAGCAGCTGCGTATTATTGGGGAGATGCACCCCTGGCTACCGGAGGCTGTGGCCACGCTGACTTGCTGCCTTGTGTGTCCTGGGCTCAGAGCAGCTATGGGTCTGTGGGGAAGGGCTTCTCAGGATGAGGGCGCAGCTCATCTCTTCCCGGTTCGCTCCATCTCAGCACAGGGGCAGCCGCAGCGGAGAACCCTCCTGCCAAGGAAAGAGGGAGGTGACAGACTGGATTGGCCTGCGGCCAGGACAGATCTGAAAAGAGCATGGTGTCAGTCAAAATTTGCCCCCTAGCCCAGGTCCTGAAGACCCCAGGCTGGATCCTGGGAGTGGGAAGGCTGCGAGGAGAAATAGTGAGTGCTGTGTTCACAAAACCTCTGCGAGACATGGAGCTCATGCACCCACGTGTAGCTGGTGTGGGGAACTGGGGCGTTTCCTTTTCCTCTGCAGGGAATAGGGTGTGGGCTGAGGTAACATAGCACCATCTTGGCAAGAGGAGGGCTTAAGCTATCCCATAGAGATGCCCTAGGGAGGTGGGTTGCCTAGGAGGACAAAGATGTGTGGGTACCTGTGGCTTGTCCCAACCCTTATGGAACGGAATGTGGCTTTTACTCCAAGCCTTTTATGTTGCAAGATGTTCTCTTGCTTCATTCAGGAACAACTAAAGTGATGCAACTCTGCTCATGAAAGGTGTGCAAATAAAAGGCATCCAGATTGGAAAGGAAGAAGAAAAACTCTCTATTTTCAGATGACATAATCTCATATGTAGACAATCTGAATATACATACAGAAAAGCTATTAAATGAATTCAGCAAGGGTGAAGGATACCAGATTAATATACAAAAGTAAATTGTATTTCTATATATTAACAATTAACAATCCAAAATTGAAATTAAGAAAACAATTCCATTTCCATTAAGAAAACAATTTCATTTTCAAAATTGGAATTAACAAAACAAAATCATAAAAAGAAATGATATATATAAAAATCTAACAAAAAGTGCAAGATTAGTACACTGAACACTGCAAAACATCATTGGAAGACCTAAATGATGGAAAAACATCATGTGTTCATGGACTTGAAGGCTTAATATTGTTAAGATGGCAAAGCTTCCATAATTGTCTATCAAAATGTAGGTGCTTTTTTAAAGCAGAAATTGACAAGCTGATTCTAAAATTCACATGGAAATTCAAGGAACCCATAATAGCCAAAACAATTTTGAACAGGAAAAACGAAATTGGAGGTCTCAAAATTTCAAATTTCAAAACTTACTACAAAGTGATCAAGACTGGTACTGGCATAAATATAGGCATATTGATCAATGGAATAGACTTAAGATTTCAGAAATAAATTCATACAACTGATTTTCAACAAAGGTGCCAATATAATTTGATGAAGAAAAAATTTTCTTTTCAATAGATGGTGTTGGAACAATTGGATATCACATACAAAAAAACTAAGTTGGGACTCCATGCAAAAATTAACTTAAAATGACTCAAAGACTTAAGTATAAGAGCTAAAACTACAAAACTTTTAGAAGACTGCATATGTGTAAATCTCAGTGACCTTGGATTAGACACTGGTTTCTTAGATGTGACCCCAAAAGTATTAGCAACAACAACAAAAAGTAAATACATTAAATTCCATCTAAATTAAAAAATTTGTGCTTTTAGGACACTATCAAGAAGATAAAAAGACAGCTCACAAAATGGGAGAAAATATTTGCAAATCATACATCTGTAAAACATTAAATCTCCGGAATATGTAAAGAATTCTTACAACTCAACAATACAAAGACAAGTGACCCAATTAAAAAATGAACTAAGGATTTAAATAGGCATTTTTCTAGAGAAGAAATGCAAATGGCCAATAAGCCATGAAAATCTGCTCGACATCATTCATCATTAAGGAAATGTAAATCTATACCACAATGAGATACCACCTTATGCCACCTAGGATGGCTATAACAAAAAAGAGAAACAATAACTAGTGTTGATGAAGACGTGGAGAAATTGGGGGACTCAATCATTGCTGGTGGGAATATAAAATGGTGCAGCTTGGAAAAGACTCTGGTAATTCCTTAAAAAGTTCAGCATACAGCTACCATATGACCCCACGATTCCACTCTTAGGCATATATACAAGAGACTTAAAAACAAATCTTGATACAAAACCTTGTACATGCATGTTCATAGCAGCATTATTCATGACAGCCCAAATTGGAAACAACCTGAATGTCTATCAATTGATGGGTGTATAAAAAAGTAGTATATCCATAAAATTCAGCTATAAAAGGAATAAAGTACTGATACATGCCCCAACATAAATGAACCTCAAAAACACTATGCTAAGTGAAAGAAGCCCAATACAAAAGTGTCTTGTATGATTCCATTCACACGAAACATTCAAAACAGACAAATCTATATAGAGACAAATTAGATTAGTGGTTTCCAAGGAATTAAGGGGTGGGCACCAATAGTGAGTGACTGCTAGTGGGCAGGAGTTTCATTTCAGAGTGTTAAAAACCTTCTGGAATTAGATAGTGGTACTGGTTCTACAACTTTGGGACTATACTAGATCATGCACTTTAAAAGGATAAATTTTATGATGTGTGAATTATATATCAGTTAAATAAAAAGCAGTTCCAAGAAAAGGAAGATGGAAATATTTTAAGGAAAGACTCAGAAGTTAAACTTGAGCCAAATTCTTTTCTGACGTGGGTAGAAAATGAAACTAATCATGTTAAATTAATTTTTAAACAAAAAATAATATTAATAAATGACATATCCTTAAGAAAATTAAACATCTTTATCAGAACAACGTGCTGTCTATCAAATGGGTAAAGGGAAGGCTGTAACCATCTCTTTCATAAGTATTTTAGAAAGAGATCAGGCATTGCTTTGTTATTTAGGACAGAAACACATAAAGCCAGGAATATATCTTTGGGTCACTGATTCTGTATTGGAAACAAGCCTTTTGTTTGTTTTTCTTCTTTTATGCTTATTAATGAAATTAATGCTACTTATAGAAAGTTAAAAAAGCATATAATATGAAAGGAAGTAGAAGATAAATCACTCATAATTTTACTATCCTGAGATAATAATTGTTAATATGATGGTAAATTTACTTCCAGTATTTTTCTATTCCTTTTTTTCCCCTTTATATAGTTGAGGTCATATTGAATATGCAATTAATGTTCTGCTTACCTAGCTTAATAGTACCACAAAAGTTTTCTAGATAGTTAAAAATTTGTTGTAACTGTTATTTAACAGTCTGCATGCTGTGCTACCAGGGGGATAGATATTAATACTATTCTGATTATTTACTGCTACACAACAAAATGTAGTGTCTTAAAAGAAAAAAAATATGTCATAATTTTTGTGGATGATTCCATTCAGCTGGGTGTGTTCTTCCATGTGGTTGTTTAGATGGTGGCTGGGACTGGTGTCATCTGAAGGTTCAACAGGGTTGGGTGCTGAAGGAGGTTCATTCTCATGTCTGATGTATCAGTAGTACTAGCTTGAACAGCTGAAGGGTGGCCAGGCATCATTCCCTCTCCTTTCAGCCTTTCATGTGGTGCTTGGGTTTCCTCACATCATGGCTGTCTCAGGAGAGTCAGACATTGGGTATAGCAATTGGTTTCTCCCAGAATACACTTTCTAAGACATTGAGGCAGATGCTCCAATTCTCCTTATGATCTAGACTGAAAGTCACAGAAATCACTTCAGCCTCACTCTATTGGTTACACAGGACTGGTCAAGGTTTACTTGGGAGATGATTACACAAGAACACAAATACAACAAAGCATGAGTCATTGATGGACTGCCCTTGAATATTACCTGCCATGTAAATTTAGTTTACCATTATTTTACTGTTATTAATATTCCTCAATGCAATCTTTCTGTGTAATCTCAGTTTCTGTTTCTGTTTAGAAACACACTTACTCATAGGATTGTGATCTAGCCATAAATTAATTCATCAGAAATTTACTATTGATTATATCTCAGGCAGTGTATAGGCACTAGGAATATGAAGATGAAGATGAATGAGATGCAATTCAGGTGCTCAAAGGACTCACAGTCTAGACAGACACATGTGCATTTATTTTAATAAAAATTATGCTCCATAAAGCTGGGAACCACACATCTCTGATTTACTGTGGAAACCCTGTGTTTAACAAAGCATCAGCTAGTACCTCCTCAGTAATATTTACTAAAAAATTAATATGACAAAGTAGTAGGTGTTTGTACAAAGCCCTGGGGACCCAGATGGAAGCCTGAAGAATCTTTACAGAGAAGAGAACTTTCATAAAGTCCTTGAAGTAGAGCAGAAGTTCAATGGAGAGTGTAAGGTCCCTTGTAGAGGAAATAGCAATGATACAATTTCCCCCGTATTTTTATTACCCTTTATGTTTTCTCCTTTGTTGACTATCTATTTATATCTAACTTTTGTGTGTGCATGGGTATGTGTGTTTCTTTTGGATATTAGGGTGTAATGAATTTTATTTGAAATTTCTTTAAATAATTAGTGCCTTTTTGATACATGGATAGCAAATTTTTTTCAAAAAAATTTTGGTAGTTATTTATCATACATAAATATGTTTAAAATTCTTATGACATTCATTCTATCATCTTGTCCCTGGTTGGAATAATTTTATTGTTTTATGGTTAGCATATCATTCACCCACCTGAAAATAGTCACTTTTATCAAATTCTAGATTGAATGCTTGAACCTATTGGAAATTTATTTTGAAAAAAGATATAAGAACCTATTTTTTGGTGTTAAAAATTAAAAGTCATTTTCCTAACATAATTTGTCCCATGCTTCATTTTTTTCTAATGTATCTTTTATCATATGGAACATATCATAGGTATGCAATAATGTATAATACACACAAATGCATATATATATATGTGTGTGTGTATATATATATATATATATATATATATATAAAGGCCTACTCTCTGCCCATTATTCAATTCTATTATTAAAACCTGATACAATGAAAGAAAGGTCTGAGGCTTCTCTTTTTCACTTTTAAATCCATTATACAAGAAAGGCTCAAACAATGGCCTTGCACTGTGATTCTAGGACAACCCCACACAGGAGACCTCTTTGAGTGCCCCTCCTGCCCTCCGGTCCTATAAAAACAGTCACAGAACTGGCAGATGCAGATTTATGTTCCCATCCCTGGAAAGCCCATCTTTCCTGAGGTGGTTTATAGAAGAAGAGTGAGGCTGGAGGTTTTTAGCTCAGCTCTCATCCTCAGTGCCAGGATTGTGCTCAAGGGAGAGCCAGAATTAGAGAAGGAGTATTTTCCCAGAGACAGCTAGCTTTAATGCTCACTTTAAAAATAACTTACTAAATGCTAGAAAGGGGCTCAGGCTAATTAGGGACAGCGTGCAGCAGCCCCGGGGCTGTGTTCTGAGCTGCGAGCCTGTGCAGAGACGCGCAGCTTTCAGCGATATGGCATTGTCATGGTTCTACCACAAATAGTATTCCCGGAATCAAGGCTGAAGTTCCTAGAAATCAGTGGTTTGGGGCAGGCTTCCTTCTTGCTCCAAATAACCGTGATGGGTTATAGCTGCCTGTGGTCAAGTTGCACGAGGATGCAGGGCCATGAGTGGGGGTGGGGTGAGGGGCCGATGCTGTCACCCAAGGGGCAGAAGGGATAGAGCCAAGCAAGGCTGCTGGCCGGGTAAGCCGCGGGGGTGGAGGCAGGCTCTGCAAGCGTGAGGTTGTGTTTCCTTTGCCCCCACCCCCAACAACTGTTTGCCCTAACTGGGTCAGGCGTGGCATTGGGCGTGCCGGGACCTTGGGAATACCACAAGAGCAAGGACTGGACCTGGAAGGAGGAAGGAGGCTGACTTCCTCAGAGAGCAAGCCATGGCCAAAGGGAGCCCAGAGCATGGAGATGCACAAGCATCTCTCTTTGGAAATTGGGGTGCAGGTGGTGGGATGAGGGGGTTGCTGAACAACTGCAATGTGCAAGATTCTGCGGTGGACACGGCCCATACACTCTCCTCTCCTCCCTCCAGGAGGAGGCCCATACACTCTCCCTCCTCTCCATGCCCCCCAGGAGGCATGGGTATGACAAACATGTCATGGTTGAGGAAATGAGGCTCAGAGAAGTGAGTGAACTAGGCCAACAGGAGGAGAGAGATGAAAGCTGCTTTCTCCTCCTGGGTGTCTGTCACTGGGGCCAGAAAGCTGCCTTATCTGGACCTGCTGCCTCCACCAGTGGACTCCTGGGCAGGTCTGCACCCCCCCCTGCCCCCCCGGTCTCACATGCTCCGCACCAGTGCTTAGTTTTACTGTTGGATCTTAGCAGGTAACACTTGGCTTTGCCACAGACACCTGCATACCTTGCAGTTTTGTTGTAAGGATGAAACGAGTGGCTGAGGGGCTTTGCATCATCACTGACCATGAGAAGGAGTCCCTAAGTGGGAGGCATTCTCTTGCTGCTCTGGCTACTCCTGATGACCATAAACAAATCTAAGTGGGCCTCTCAGACACTGACACCTGACTCTGGAACCTGGGAATCTGCTTCTGTCACCCCTCGACCCTCTTGCTTGGGGGATCTTTCCCCCTCCTACCAGCTGCTGGGCCCATTGGGGTGCCCCGAGGCCATACTCACCCAGGGGTTAGGACAAGCACGGAAGACCCATGAAGTCACAGGGGATTGTGCAGAACCACAGTGGGGTGAGGTGGCAGAGGGCCAAAAATGGAAGACATTGGCCACCCTGTCCAGAGTAAGAAACTACTGAAAAGCAGCTCTACTGCTGAATTTCTGAAATGTACACTGGTCTTAGTCTCTTTAGGAAAAGGCTGGAGGAAACGCATTTCCATATACCATTTGCAAAAATATCTTAGGAGAATGGGCTGGATACAACATTTCTGGCTATAATGTATGTTAACAGGTGTTGGACTATTTAAAAAATAGTGGGGAGGGCTCGACTGTGCAGCCTCACTGGCCCGCCTGGCCCATTCGGGGCCTGGTGGGTCCCTGCGGGTCTTGGTGAGGGACTGGGAAGCTCTTGGAGCTGGCCCAGAAGCTCCAGGCCTGTGCCTGACACTTGGGGTGCCCCAAAGGACTGCGGTGTCCTGGGGAAGCAGCCCTGGAGAGTCAACGCCCAGTGGTGACGGGGGTTCTTGTGGGGATGGATAGGGGGCAGGGGACAAACGGGAGGGAAGAGAGGCGGTTTAGATGGAGGCCTTAAACTTTCTGTACGTAGGAATCTCGACAAGCTCCCTGCTCAGAGGCCGGGGCGCAGGGACAGCGCTGTCCAGCTGCCTTCAGTCCCTTCCGAGAAAGGCCGCCCCCTGGGCACTTCTGCTACAGTCTCTTCACCAGCCAGGGCCTTTGTAACCACACTTTTTTGCCGATTTTCATGGGGCTCCATCTCTGTAATGGGAGGACAGTACGCTGTATAGAATAGAGACAGAATTTAAGCCGTAAGAGATGGAAGAATAAGAATGCTGTTCACGTCAGCACATGTGCCAAAATTCTTACCTGCCCCGGCTACAGTCAAGTTCAAGTTCGAGCTCTCACGTGAGAGAGGCAGATAGGCAGACATGTGAATCTACATAGTAAAAAGAAATGTTGATAAAATAATAAAGTTGGAGAAAAATTATTAAAGCAGAAGTGCTTTTAGAATTGAGTAGAAAACATGGAAACACTAAAATAAATGACAAAAGGAGGAATAGTTAAAGCACAAAATCTAAGAGAGAATTAGCTAGATAAACGTCTCCTCAGAAGCAGGGAAGGATGATCCAGTGAGATGGAATATTGATCTGGAAACAAATCATGCAAGAGAGAGAATTCTAGGGTAGAGGACAGAGAAAAATACCTGTGGGGCTGAAAAAGAGCTCTATGAATGGAAAGAACTGTAAACAAAGGCTAATACATATGAAGAGATCTTTTATCATGAATAGATAGCTTGAGAAAAAGGAACAGTAAAAACAGTAAACTTGCAGATTAGCACGATGGATGGCAAAAGAGAAAGCAACTAAAAACAGCATAAATCAGAACCTCAGATTATACTAAACATGGCAGTGTTACAAAGGGTTGAGTGTTCTTAAGGCAGAATAAATATATCCTCAAGGATTTGGAAAGAAAAACAAACAAATTGAAAGAAAAAACCCCCAAGTTGAAAGCCAGCAGGAGGAGCATGTCCTTAGCTGGATCTCTGAGCTGGGACAACTGCTCAGAGCCCAGTGCAGAGCGAGGGACAGCCCTGCACAGTCTCCATCCCAAGGCTCCACCTGGCACATGACGTGACCTCAGGTAATGCCTGAAGTTGTCAGAAAATGGAAAGAAAAAGGAGTACACATGAGCAGAAGAACACTTGCAGCACCGTTTTGCACTGTCCTCTGAGCACAGGGACTGTGATGGCTAAAGTCATATGTCACCTTGGCCGGACCACGGTGCCTGGATATTTGCTCAAACACTGGTCTAGACGTTGCCATGAAGGTATTTTTCAGATGTGATTAAATTTAAATCTGTGGATCTTGAGTAAAGCATATGACCAGCTCCGTATGTGGGTGGGCCTCCTCCACTCCTTCAGAGCAAAGGCTGAGCTTCCCCAAAGAAGAATTCTGCTTCAAGACTGCAAGATCAAAACCCTGCCTGTGTTTCTTGCCTAACAGGCCTCCCCTAAGGACTTCAGACCACATCAGCCTTACCTGAACTTCCACCCTGTGGGCCTGCCCTAGAGATTTCAGACTAGCCGGGACGACTGTGTGAGCCAGTTCCTTAAAATAAACTAATCTCCTCATGCATGCTCTCTCCCCCACCCCACCCCGTCACTCACTGAAAATGAGGCTTGTGGAGCTTCAGAAGGTACCATGGCCCCATCGGTCATGGTAGGTGCAGCTGGCATTGGATCCTGGGGTCCCAGCGATGAGACCTGCGTTGGTACGCACTTCCTGAGCAGTTTGCAGGCCTGACTGCGTCCTGGTTCAGGACCTGCAAGCTTAAGAACTCCTCCCCATTGAGCTGCTCTTTATTTACCTGTAAAATGGGGATGCCAGCATTCCTGGATTCCAGGGAATTTGTGAAGAGTACAAGTACTATGCTTGACATGTGTGCTGAATGCCTAAAAGGCTCTCAGTGCCAGGTGCTGAGTCTTGTGGCTTTGGATTCTTTTCGCAACAAAGTGTAACGTCACGAGAAGTTAAAGTAGCAGGGCACACCAACTCAAATTATATTTTCACTGTTCCTTTAGAGGAATCCTTCTGGCCATGCTTGGTGACATCTGAGACCTACTATCCCATTTTTTTCTTTTTTTTTTTTTTTTGTCCTCAGGAGTAATTCCAGTGGAGAGATCTCCATTTTCCAGGTCTATAGGACGCTTTGCAGAAACCCAATAAATGGACGCATAGAAGGCTTTGGTGGTTTTCAAATAAGAGGAGGTGTAGCCAGGCGCTTTGTATGATGGATTCCCCTGGATGGGACAGGAAATGTGGTAGTGGATTCCTGAGTCCTGGAGTTTGACCTGAGACAGAGCCGAGATGATGCCTGTGGCGTTTGTCACAAGGATGTTACTCTAGGAATAGTAACAGAACATACAATTTAGAAAGAGATGGTCTTCCCTTGGCCTACCTAGGACAACAGTGTTTGACCTAGGGTGAGGGAGGGGCTTTGAACAAGCACATTTGGCATCTGGAGATGCTGTGGTCATGAGAGAAGGCCCCACAGTTATCCAGAAGCAACTGAGCCCAAGGGTTCCCATGTTTCCAAGTGGAAATCCCAAGGAAGGCAGGAGTGTTCTTGCCAACCTTGGAAGAGGGGATTCTTTAGAGTAATAGAGATGAGATGTGCATGAGCAGGTGTCTACTGACCCCAGATGCTGGCCACAGACTTCTTCTCCCCTAGTGTCCTACAACTGCCAGTGTAATCTCCCACACCGATCTTGTGCTTGTTGATGAATGTAGGTAAACGTGGCTTCCAAATACACTTGTTTTGAAGATCGGGGGACCAGGCTTGGGGCAGAATCCTGGGGGACTGGCAGATCCTTCCAACATGTGGGAGAATAGGTAAGGTAAATCCAAGCCAGAGGCCTGGAGAGGCAGCTGCAGGTGCTGAACTGGACTCTCGAGCCACAAGCCAAACACAACCTGGCACCAGGAGGGCTGGGCGCTGGAGGAGCATGAAACCAACTGTAGAGGGAGGAAGTATGGGTGTTTGCAAGTCACCCTTATGGACAAGTGGGCGTGAGGTCAGGAGTGTGTCAGGCTCGGTTTAGGTGGAGTTTGGAGATGCACAGGCATCAAATTCTCTACGTTGAGGGTTTCTGTGCAAAGCTAACTGGAATTTAAAAGGAATCTATAATCTGTAACCACATGGAAGGATGTATTTTAGAACTTTTTTTTTCATTTAACAGTGCTGCTATTAAATCAACATAATCACTATTTTAAAATATCCCTTTTCTTCCAAGTGAATATTAAATGGAGGCCATTCTGTAACCCAAAGAATTAAGTTGCAAAATATGTGAAAAGCAGGCTTTGTTCTGAAACTAAAACCACAAATTAAAATGATAAGGAAAGAAGTGTTAGAGAAATGTTTGACACTCGGCATGCTCATGTCAGCAGGGACTAAGCCAAATAAAAATTTAACTCATTCGTGTTTGTGGTAGATGTCCCTAATGCTCACTGACTACTTATGCTCTTTTCTCCACTGCTCGACAGCACTTGGAATGCTCCCATTCCCAGCCCCCTTGCAGGTGGATGGTGTCATGTCACTGTCTCTAGCCACCAGGCTGTGAGTGGAATTCTCAGGTGTCACTTCTGGACTGCAGCAATGAAGAGCTCTTACCTGCTGTGGCAGCCATGGGAGTGTCTATTGGGATGACAGACTCATTCTTTGGAAGCTGCCTGGATCTCAGAATTTCTCCTTGGCACTGTGCCACCAGGACACTCCTGCACTTTTATGGAAGTGACGAATGAATTTTTGTTGTATGAAGCCACAGAGGTATTGGGGAGCCTTTGTTATCAAGCACAAACTAGCCTATCTTGACCAATACAGTTTGATGAAATGTTAGGGGTATATGCAACAATCACCACTCACTACTTAATTGAAATTCATTCTGTTTGCATTCTTATTCTTTACCTCTTCTTTATTGAATAGACTCCTTAGTAAGACATTCAGGGCACTTTGTACTTTATTTTCAACCTACTTATTTCAACCTACTTTTTTTTTTTTTCACTCACAACACTAATGCTTCCTAACCCAATTCTGCCACACACTGACACATTCACCTTGTCACTCTTTGGATGACACTTCAGCTTTTCTTCTCCCCTATGCAGCTTTACTCTTTGCCTAGTGCTTAGAATTCTGTCAGTACTTGCTACAGTCGTTACTGTGTTTACTGAAAGACCATTCCACCTTCAAAGCCAAGTTTAAACATCTGTTCTTTGAAGCTCCCCACCACGCTCAGGATTGATTTCTCAGCTTTTCATGCTCTCGGAGCTATCAAGTTACACTTCCGTTCTGGGATTGATCATGCTCCATGACAACTGGTTAATGGTCTGTTTCTCTTTTCCACTTCACAGTGTCTTCTGCAAATAAAATAGGAATACCAGTAAGTGTAGCATCATGCCTGATCCATGAGGCATTTAATGGTGGTTAGATTTAAAGATTTTCTTTTCTTAAGGTTTTAATAAGCTGTAGAAAAGTGGTAGTCATGGTTTTTAATCATTATTTTTAGACATCCTTTCTACCCTCAGATATCTCAAATCAGGTCTTGGAGTTAAGGCTGAGGCAATTGCAAAGTTTAGTTGTGCAATCTTGAGCAAGTTAGCTTCTATGGACTTCAGTATTTGAATCCACAAAATGGGAAAAATAATACCAACTTTGTAGTGTCATTGTAAAGGTTAAATATTCCTACATGATACCTGGCGCATACATTTGTTAAATGGTTATTTTCAATATATTTGACGGTGATGTTGGGTATGGTTTATCTGATTGTTAAGCCCTGAGGTATCATGGTTCTGGTTCCTCTCCAGCCTGTGAGAGTTGATCTGGTGTGAATCTAGACTGAAGGTGACAAAAAGGGACCTTGTATGCTGGGGTTAAGGAGCCCTACTGGGTCAGAGCAGACACAAACCTCTTGGAGTGACAAGTTCCTTACTCACAGATGCCAGAATCTGGGATGACAAGTTAAGTTGTCCTCTGAGTGCTGCTGAAGTTCTGAACGGCCAAGTTGTTCCTGGGACAATGTGTGGAGTTCAGAAGTCAGAGCTGTCCCCTCTGTCGCTTCCCTCTGGCCCAAGTGTACAATGTGGGGTGGGCGATGACTGCTCCTCCAGGCCCCCCATGCATGTGATTTGTTTCAGCGTGGGTTGGGTGGGGGTGGCTGGGGAAGGGGAAGGACTCTTTTCTTTCCCCCAACCTTCTGGAACGCAGACAGACATTCTGGAGCAGTTACTGCCTGTGAGCAGCAGCTCTGCTCTTGGGAGTTCTTTCCTCCTTGGAGTCACTGGGAGGACCTTGCCAGGGAGCCAGCAGGGCCCGCTGCCCTCCACGTGGGTTTCGGCCCTAGCTAGGACTAGCCGATATCCCTACTCAGTCATTTACTGGCCCTGTGATCTTAACCTCTCTTCAGCCTCAGTTTTCTCGATTGCAGTGTGAGAATAATATCACCTGTTTTGCAGGGTAGACATACAAATCCAACCAAATAATTTAGAATGTGCCTAATGCAAGCCTGAGGGTCGAAGAGACTGAAACCTCGTGGCCACTTGATCAGCACTGCGCCTTCTCCCGAGTGTGCTGCTGCTCAGTGGCCCGTGTGCACGGTCCCGGGTCCAGCAGGGATGACGGGGGCTGCTGCTCCTCTCCCCCAAGGTGGACATCATAGGCGGAGAACATTAGTGAACTTTCCTCCTATCTTGAAGGCTTTCTTATTCATTGCTAAAGGCTAATTAAATACAAGGTCCCACATAGTGCTCTGGGTGATTACAGGCTCAATCTGGTGCCATTACTCTTCCACTCCCCGAGAGTGCTCCTACGCTCAGACAGAACTGTACCATATACTGTCGGCCGGGCTACCAACTCTGTCTGTGACGGTTACTTTTATGTGTCAACCTGGGAGCTCTGCTGCCCAGGTGTTTCAAGATTTATCTATATGTTGCTGTGAAGATATTTTTTAGATGAGATTAACATTGAAATCAGTAGACTTCAAGGAAAGCAGATGACCTTCCACCACGTGGATGGGCCCCATCCCATCAGTTGAGGCCTCACAAGGAAAGGCCATGGTACCCTGAGGATGAAGGAACTCTGCCTCCAGAATGAAACATAGACGTCTGACCTCAGTTTCCAGCTTGTTACCCTGCAGAATTTAGACTCAAGACTGCAGCATCAACTCTTACCTGAATTTTCAGCCAGCCGGCCTGCCCTATAGATGTTAGACTTGTCAGCCCTGTATAGTGGGAGCTGATTTCTCAAAATAACTCTCTCTCTCTCACACACACATACATCCTGTTGGTTCTCTTCCTCTAGAGAACCCTGACTAACACACCATCTCTTCCTTGTGTTTTGTCTTATAGCTGCCATTGGCCATTTATTTATTTATTTATTTTCATAAAATTGAGTCATTTTCTGCTATCACATGTGGCCTGGACATGGCTGTTTGCCTATCCAGCAAGGATTCATGCTTTTCCCTTCTTTGCAACACCCCAATTTCCTTCAGGTGAGCATTGCTCCACCACCAGCCTATGGCCCAGGGAAGCTGGGCCAAGTGGAGTGTAAGGATGGAGCACGTGCTGTTGATAGTGGTCTGAGACTGTGGAAATTCCACCTGAGGATGAAGATGGCAAGAAGAGAGGGGCAGGGGACAAGGTGTCTTCAGAGAAATGGGGCCAGAGTCTGAACCAAACATCTTCTCCCAGCATGGCCACACTCATCCTGCCTTTGGGTTTCTGACGATGTGAAATGGTAAGTCCATCAGAAACAGTTTTTCTGTTATTTTTGGCCCAAGGTAGCCCAGCTACTCACCCTGTTTTCTGCATGTTGTTGTATGCATTAGCAGTCTATTCTTTCTCATTGCTGAATAGTATTTCCTTGTATGGTTATCTTATAATTTGTGTGTATACACAATTTGTGAACATTTGGGTTGTTTTCAAATTTGGACTTTTATGCATAAAGCTACTGTGAACATTCAAGTTCAAATCTTTGTATAAACATATATTTTTATTTCTGTCTAATAAAAGATATAGGGTTGAAATTTCTGATCAGATATGTTTTCTAACATGGCTCTACCATTTTGCCTCTTAATAGCAATGCATGAGATTTCAATTGCTCCATATCCTCACCAGCCCTCAGTATTTTCAGTCTTTTTAGTTTAAGACACTCCAGAGGGTGTGGATTTAATTTGCTGTTCCCTAAAGATTAATGACATGTGCTTAAAATCTATTTGTATGCCTTGTTTCATGAAATGTTTATTCAAATCTTTTGCCCATATAGACCAAAAATAAAATCCTAGACCTTCAAATGACTGAATGGACCCCTTTTGGCCAAAACAATTCCAGAAAAACCTGAAAAACTGAGTTCCTGGCCATGACAGAATGGGAGGTCAGACATGTGTCATTATACCCCCTCCCTTTTAGACACAACAACTGACTGGCATTAATATTAAAAAAGAGATCATAAGATTGACAAAGTTGACTCTTTGCAGCAAGAAGATACCAAATTATAAACGGGACCTAAGGCCATGCCAGGCAAGGGTTAAGTCATACACTCCTACACTTAAAGAATAAACCACATTCTTACTGCCAAAATGATTTTCCTTTTTCTCTAGCAGCTAAACAAGCACTGGCCTCAAAATAATCAATATTAAAACAATTTTCAGCTTCACTTCCAGACACTGACCCCCACCCCAGTTCTATAATCCATAACTACAGCTTTGATTGAACAAGAGGCTGATTTCAGTAACTTGTCCCTGATAAGAGACCACTGACCATGGACTGGTTCTGGCTGGTTTTACAGAGGCTGCACACTTCAATGCTTTTGTGTCCTGAAAAGATCTTTTGATGCATAGGGCCTAACTGTAATACATTTAAATGTCAAGTCTCTACCCCAAACTGAACATGGGTCACATGTTACATGTATGTTTATTCAGTACACATGCATCAGGACCACCTTCATAAATATTCATAGCTTCTCCTGTAACCTGATGAATACTTGGTCCACCTGTTCAGCTCAAATTCCTGTCTTACCCCTCCTTCCCTCAAAGTGCCTGTCTCTGGTCTTTGCTGGACACTACACTTCCCAGCCCATCAGAATGACCACCTTGCAAGTTGTAACCCTGTATAAAAAATAAAGCTCTCCTTTTCTAAATTTATAGATTTTGTGATTTTTAAGTTAACACCCTTTTCTTTAAACCAGGTTATTTGTCATATTATTGGTATTCCTTTTTTTTAATATTTGGAAAATAAGTTTTGATCAGATATATTTTGCAAATATTTGCTTGTGTTCTGTGACTTGGTTTTTAAGTAATTCAGTGTCTTTTGACAAGCATAAGTTTTTAATTTTGATGAACTTCAGCTTATCCATTTGTCCTTTAAGGATTATGGTTTTTATGTATATTGAAAAAATTACTGCAGAACCCACATCACAAAGATTTTTCTGCTGTTTTTCTTTTAGAATTTATATAGGGTTAAGTCTTTGATCTGTTTTCAGGTAATTTTAATTTTTTTTTTATTTCAACATATTATGGGAGTACAAATGTTTAGGTTACATATATTGCCTATGCCCCACCTGAGTCAGAGCTTCAAGTGTGTCCATTCCCCAGATGGTGTGCACCACACCCATTAGGTGTGTATATACTCATACCTTCCTCCCCTCTCCCATCTGCCTAACACCTGATGAATGTTATTACTATATGTACACTTAAGTGTTCATCAGTTAATACCAATTTGATGGTGAGTACATGTGATGCTTGTTTTTCCATTCTTGTGATACTTCACTTGGAAGAATGGGCTCCAACTTTATCCAGGATAATCAAGAGGTGTTAGATCATCATTGTTTATTTTTGTTGTTGTTGTTTGTTTATGGAGTGAGATAAAGATTGAAGTTTGTTTGTTGGTCCCAGTCTATATCCAAAGGATCCAGCATCATTTTTTGAAACCTTCCTAAATTGAATTGCTTTGACCCCCTTTGTTGAAATTAATTCACTTTAAATGTGTGGGTCCATTTCTGGACTCTACTTAGCCTTAGGATACCATGAGCCTCACCCATGTGATATTTAATTGAGTGAAACTCTGGATTTAGACTTTAAAATTGATGCTGGAATAAATTAAGATATTTTAGGGCTGCTGGATGAAATGAGTGTATTTTGTATGTGAGAAAGACATAAATTTTGGGAGGCCAGGAGCAGAATGTTATCGTTTGAATATTTTATCCCCTCCAAAACTCATATTGAAACTTATACGCCAATACAACAGTACTGGGAGGTGTGACTTTGGGGAGGTGATTGAGTCATGAGGGCTTCACCCTCATGGTGGGATCAGGTGCCCTTATGAAAAGTTGTGATGGAAGGAGGGCATTCCTTTTTGCCCTGCTGGTGACTTCTGCCATGTGAGGACACAGCGGTCCTCCCCTCCAGAGGGTGCAGCATTCCACGTGCCCTCACTGGAAGTAGAGACTGGACCTTCAGTAGACAGTGAACCTGCCAGGGCCTTTATCTTGGACTTCTCAGCCTCCATAACTGTATGAAATAAATTTATGTTCTTTATAAATTACCTTACCCAGTTTGAGGTATTCTGTCATAGCAGCACAAACAGATTAAGACACTCACTAATTATGACAAATGCTAAAAGACAGCACATAACAATGACATTATAAAGTAAACATGTGAGTCACTCTGAAATTCATATATTAAAGCCCTAGCCCCCAATAGGATGAATGATTAGATTTCGATAAGGCCATGGGGTGAAGCCCCCATGATGGGATTAGTGTCCTTATAAGAAGAGACAAGAGAGACTAGAGTGTGCACGCTCTCTCTCACTCTGGCTCTCTCTCTCCCCTTCCCCCTTCTCTCCTTCTCTCTTTTCCCTCCCATGTGAGGACACAGGGAGAAGCTGGCCATTTGCAAGCCAGGAAGAGGGACTTCACCAGAATCTAACCATGTTGGCATTATGATCTCCAACTTCCAGCCTCCAGAACTGTGAGGAAATAAATGTCTGTTGTTTAGGCCATTCAGTCTATGGTATTCTGTTATAGTAGCCTGAGTAGACCAAGATGGTTAATTATAAAAATAGCAACATGAATAAAAAATAACAGCAGTGAACATTTATTGAGCACAGGGTTGAAGAGCATTAGGATAGCACTTTTTATGGGTTCACCCGCTTAAGTTTCACCACAGCACTGCTCTCTCTGTAGGGTTGAACATCCCTACCCTGAGGAGGTCAGTTAGCCTGAAAGAGTGTAGCTGACTTAAGCAACTAGAGAAGCAGATAACACTTCCCAGGAAGAGGTTACTGAAAGACAACATGGGTTGGTTAGATGAAAAGTGGGTTAAGGTGGGGGCTAATTAGGTGGAAGAGCAGAAGGTGAGAAGCCAAGAGGGAAGAGAGCTTGTATCAGGCCATTGGATGGGTGCGATGGGGATATTGAGATTAGGGGCTGCAGACCAGTCAATTTTTGCCTGAAATCTACTGGGCATGATGAAACTGTGCTAAGCAGGAGGGCAGCATAATCAGAACAGCATTGGAGCTGTTGCATGGGGACTGAATTGGAGCAGAGAACAAGCCTAATAGGAGGCCATCACAGTCATCCAGTCCACAGGGAAAGTGAATCGGGCCAGATCACAGATGTTAAGGAAACAGGATAAGCACAAGGTGGGGGCACTCAGGGGTGATCTAGTGCTTTGTGCCTAGCTAACCAGCAGTGAGGAGGTGCTGAGCGCTGGCTGGGCAATCAGCCTGAGGGAATAGAGGTGATGTGTTTTGTTCTGGATGTGTTGCATTTTCCTTGGGTACTGCTAGGAAGGAGTAGGAAATGCTATACTGGGGAGCTGGGGAAGGACAACTGGACTTAAGACATAGATGGGTAGTCATTCATGTGCTGGGGTGGCTGACACTAGGGCAATGATAAGGCAATCAAGGGAGAATGTGGAAGAAGATGAGAAGGTCACAGGGAAGCCTGTGAAGTGTGACATTTCAGAGCAGGAGAGGCACTGGCTACGGTACTGGAAGGAAGAGGACACAGGTTTGGGAGAAATCAGAAGGGTGTGTGTGATCCTCTCCAATTGGGCTTTCATGTGCTGCAAAACAACCCCTCTCTCCAGCTGATATAGAATTCCTTTATTAACCCCCATTGGAGGTATCCCAAACTTTTTACCTACTTCCCACACTTCCCCTCTGTCTTAGTGAGTTCAGGTGGCTATAACATAGTATCACAGTCTGGGTGACTTAAACAATAGAAATTTATTTTGTCACAGTTTTGGAGGCCAGATGCCCAAAATCAAGGCACCACTGGGTTGGTTTCTGGTGAGGTCTCTCTTCCTGGCTTGCAAACGGTGGCCTGCTTGCTGTGTCCTCATATGGCCTCTTCTCTGTGCATGGGGTGTGGGGGGGTGTGAACGAAGAGAGAGAGCTCTGGTGTCTCTTCCTCTTTTTATAAGGCTACCAGTCCTAGTGGGTTAGGGCCCCACATTTATGACCTCATTTAACTTTATTTACCACCATACAGACCCTATCCCCAATTATAGTCACATTGGGGGTTGAGGCTTCACCATGTGAATTTTCAGGGAGCACAAATTAGTCCATATTTCCATCCATCTCACTCAATTTCTGAAGGTGGTCCCACCAAGGAATTGATTAAAAGAAATTTCCTGGGGGGATGTAGGAGGAAATAATGTCAACTGCACAGGAGAGTTTTGTATAATGTCAACTGCACAGGTCCCTTATTGAAAATAAGGGACCTTAGCTCCCTGAGACAGGAGGGAAGAGAGGGAGTGAATGAGAACAGGCACACATAATGACAGCAGTGAGAAAGGGGTTTGGAGGCTTTCAACTTGGGTTGAAACTCTCAACTGTGACCACATCACAAATGACTTCCTCTAATCCAGTGAATTTTTTTAAATTAATTGCCTAAATATTGAGTTTGCATTCCTTCCCTAGCTCTGTATTCACTCATCCTTCACAGTAGATAATTTATCCTGGAAGGTCTATTCTATGCCAAGTTCTGTGA
Source organism: Mirza zaza (assembly GCA_008750895.1). Taxonomy (NCBI): domain Eukaryota; kingdom Metazoa; phylum Chordata; class Mammalia; order Primates; family Cheirogaleidae; genus Mirza; species Mirza zaza. The sequence continues at coordinate 53,530 of VSMD01022781.1, forward strand.
TTGGAACTTGGGGAGGCACATAGGTGCCTCAGACACATTACACGTTTCTTCACATTACAGATTCACAGATTCATGGGAAGAAGGCTCAGACATGCAAAATAAATTACAGTGTGCTGCAATTGGCTCTGTAATACAAGTGTGTTTTGAGAAATGGTATAAATAATTGTTAAAGTCTAATACTAATGACACACGGTGTCATAATTCGAATAGGAAGAAAGCTTCCAAGGCTGCCTCCACCTGCTGTCTGACTTCATGGTAAAGTCTCATAGCTGTGAAGGAAGGGGCACTGGTCCAAATCCCTTGCTGAAGGTTAGAAGACCTGTTTTCAGATTTGGAGATAATGTCTACTGATTTGGTCTTTTCACTTTATCATCTCTTTGCAAAATAATGAAGGCAGGAGAGCTGAAGAGTGCATGTCTCCCCCAGATGGCAGACAAAATCCAGATAGTGTAGGAATTGTCGATGCTTAACCTGGGAAGTCACGGCCTGATTGGAATAGCAGAGAGGAAAAGCCCCTGGAGAAATTCATTGGCATCCTCCTGTTTGTCCATTTCTCTCTCTCTCTCTCTCTCTCTCTCTCTCTCTCTCTCTCTCTCGCTCTCTCTGTATAAACTGGAGTGATGCTGTTTATAGAACCTCGAGGAAAATTTTGAGTTTGAATTCGACTTATTGCACAGCCCTTGTTGGACTCTCATAAGCTTTTGGCTGTCACCTGCTAGTGAAATTTCTGAATCCTGTGAAAGCTAAATGGCCCCTGTCTTATTTTACATTGCCCAAGATCCCCCAAAGACCACAGCTCCTGGGAACATAGTGGATTGAGTGATGTGAACATGGGGAGAAGAAAGACCACATAGGGTAAGCATGGCAGACCACACATGGAAGGCTGCATTTTAATTGTGTGTTCAAGTGTGAGTACCTTATTAAGGCTGAGCTTTGAAATCAGATGTTCTCTGGCATCTTGACCTTAGTACAAATGGGACTACACTCCATCACTCCCATTTGAATGATTAAAATTCCCATAAGTCAAAATGAGATATTAATTGAAATTCACCTGTTCTGGAAGTTTCTCCATGCTTGGATGCAATAGGAGTGTAGATGAGTAAATATAAATGATAAATTGGGACCTAGTTTTTGAGTTTATTCTTATGAACAATGCCCAAGATGTGTTTTTCTAAAATCAGGGCTTAAGAAAATGAAGAAACACACAATAAAGTGGATGATCGATAATAACAGAACCTTCTCTATGGAACGAATTACATAAAGTTGTCTCTAAAAGTGGTCCCCATTCGGGAGCTGTTGCTCTCTCACAGTGTCCTGTAGTTCATCACCCTTCTCCTCTCTGAGCTCTTCAGGTGCAGGAATCATGTCTCCTTTGTCTTTCCACCCCTGAAAAAACTATGTGTGTAAAAATGAACGAATCAGTGGCTAAGTGGATGGATGAGGTGAAAGTGTGGTTTCAGTCTTTCCCACCTCTGTGGTGATCAGAACCTGAGGGGTGGTGTTCTTGGTTCTCTGTTACCAAAGAGGCTTTATGCTCCCACCTCTGCTTCCACCAGCAAGACACCCCTGACCAAGGATGTGACCCAGCCTGTGGTCTCCTGTTCGTCATCTCCAAAACAAAGAGAATAAACATGTTTTCTTAAAGCTTCAGTGAACATGAAAAGTAGTACATGTGAAACCTGAAGCCACAGCTTGATAGACAGTGAGTGTTCAGCCAAGAGAGAGTCATAAACCTCTGGCACCTCGGGAAAAGTGCAACTTAGACCATGGGACATCCTTATCACAGAAGACTTCAGACTGGAGGAATGAAAACCATTTCTGGAGTGTCTGGGCATCTGTATCAGTGCATTTCCGAGTGTACATTCAACTCACTTACTTGCAGGAGGAAGAGGTGGCCAACATACATAGCAGTGGGTAAGTTGAGCAGTTTCCCAGGGAGTGTACACCATGCAGTTCTGCTTCTGAGATCTCATTCCTGCCCCACCACCAGAGGTTTGCTTGAGGAAGGGCTACCCAGTGCCAAGCTGGGGGGTCCCTGGGAGTCCATTTTAAATAGCTCACCCCTGGTTTTGTTTCCATCCATGGCAAGGTTTTGTTTAAACCTAAACTTCTGCCTTTAGCTCAGTGCAAACTCTTCCTATTGCAAGGAGAAAGATAATGGCCACAGTTGACATTAGCTGTCATCTGAAGCCCTGGACATCACTGACAGCAAGAGGCCTGGCTTCTGGGTGTCTTTGGATCTGTGTCAACTCAGAATCAGTACGAGGCCTGTGGAAGGCAAGGCCGCTACCTCTGGGGCTGCTTAGCTCAGCATCTGAAATCCTGCAGCCACAATGGGGCATCTGCTTGCTCCCATCAGAGCAAGCAGATGGAAGCTTCCAGGCTTCCCCAGTGGTCAAAATGAGGATTAAAGGGCCAAGTTCTACCTATTCACCTAATAGCTGAAACATTAGCTGCCAACATTGTTCCCACTTTTTCTGTACACACGAGTAAAAAACCCACAAACTGAATGTTAGCTGTCATGGGAAATAACTTTTATAGTAATAAATAAATATAGCCTTTCTGGTTTAGCAGGAGCATACTAGACTTTTCTAGACTGCTCAGCCACTCTGAATAGAAAATGCATTGAGAGTTAGTTTTGCAACTTGCTTCTTAAAGTCCATGATTTCACCTCTGTTCAGCACAGTACTTTACCATCCTAGCTAATGTTTTAAATACGTGGAAAGAAAAGTGTTATTTTGATTTTAGAAACGTATGAGTGACAAATGATACTGATATATCCTGAGAGACTACCAAACCCTCCCACACAGTCTACTTGCTGTGCCAGGGAGTTTTAGATTTGTTCCTTATTTAATCCACCTCAGTAGGAATGTAATCTTTTCCATGTGTCAGATGAAGGAGGCTACATCTTTCTGATTCAAAACCATGAGCTCTTTCCCACATAGGAACTGGCCAATGGAATGATGGTATCTAACTTTCTTTCTAAGCCACACTGAGACCAACAGATAGTATCAGTTAGGATTAGGTTTGGCTACATATAAAAGAAACCTGAATACAGTGGTCCAAGCAAAGAGAAGGTATCTTCACCCATAAGATGGATGATAAGCCTCTAGCTAGGCTAACTAGGGAAAAAAAGAGAGAGAGGACACAAATTACCAATATCAGTAATTAAAGATGAGACACAGCTATAGATCCCATGGAAATTAAAAGGATAATAAATAACAACTCTATGTACAACTCTATGCCCACAAATTTGAGAACCTAGATGATATAGACCAATTCCTTGAAAGACACATCTGCCAAAATTTACCCAAGAAGAAATGGATAATCTGAAGAGGCCTATATCTATTCAAGAAATTGAATCAATAATTAATAACCTTCCAAACAGAAAGCACCCGGATCTGACCCTCCCTGCACCTGTTCCGCTATTCAGTCCGGCCCGGCCTTCTGACGTCGGCATGGGCAGTGCTGCCTTTCCCTAGAGGGGTGACCTCTAGGATCGGTGGGATCCACTGTAGAATAAAGGGACAGTTGACCTTTATGTGTGTTCCAGGGGCCTGAGGGGCCATTCAGCTGAGGGGCCATAGGTCTGCCCCAGGGGCTGGGCTGGACTCTAGACATCTGGAAGGTCCCCCTAAGGGATTCAGAGATGGGGCTGTGGCCCTGGAACACATATAAACAGGCAGGTTGACCAAACCTGCCTGACCGGAGCTGTGTGAGCTCTAGGTGGGGTCATGCTGGGGGGTGGGTCCTCTGTCCTTGTCCACTGAGACCCTAGGTCTTGTCTTTTCTCTTCTTTTCTTTTCCTCCCCCCCTTCCCCCATCACTAGGAGGGAAGAAGTTCAGGGATGGTCTGCTGTGCTGGGGCTGGCAGCTCGCACCTGTTGGGGTATAGCTAATCCCTTCAGCCCATGGCTTTTGAGGATAACGTAATGCTACATTTCCAATTATTCTGGAGACAGTGTGAGTGATCCGGGACTAGAAACAGATGTGTCCACCTGGGTTGAAGTTCTAGTCCAAGCTGGAAGCCCATGAGACAGCTGTGGTGGCTTAACACACCGGGAGGCCAAGCCATGCCCAAAGGCTTGTGGTGCGGTCAGGGAGAGGGTCTGCTTCAAACCTGGTGAGTCATCAGATTTGCTTGGAGGTCCCCTGGAAGGAAAACCAAATAATTCCACAGGAAACTGAGGGAACATGAATTTACTGGAAGGAGAATCATCTAGAAACTTGCTGATGAATTCTATGCAAAGGTGTCTCAATCCAATTTACCTCTTTTCAATAGTAAAAGGATGACAGCCATAAGAGCAGTAACACAAGTACTAACCCCAGTGGGATGTCTGAACAAGGTCTCACAGCACACAAGGGTGGGTTTTGCCTGCGCCCAGTCTTGAGGTCAGACTCCAGCAATATGCTACACACCATATTCCGAAAAGGATTTTATGTGAGGTTGATGTGAAAACTGCCTTCCAAATTTAATAACAGTAGTATTAAACTGATGATGATTTAAAAACCAGGCTTAATTTAGTAGTACTAAATTTCTGCCTCCTCTTACCTATGGTAGATGTGATAGTCTCTGAATTTAAACTTAAGACATATGGAGAGGCCGGGCGCGGTGGCTCAAGCCTGTAATCCTAGCTCTCTGGGAGGCCGAGGTGGACGGATCCTTTGAGCTCAGGAGTTCGAGACCAGCCTGAGCAAGAGCGAGACCCCATCTCTACTATAAATAGAAAGAAATTAATTGGCCAACTAATATATATAGAAAAAATTAGCCGGGCATGGTGGCACATGCCTGTAGTCCCAGCTACTTGGGAGGCTGAGGCAGCAGGATGGCTTGAGCCCAGGAGTTTGAGGTTGCTGTGAGCTAGGCTGACGCCACGGCACTCACTCTAGCCTGGGCAACAAAGTGAGACTCTGTCTCAAAAAAAAAAAAGACATATGGTACGAAAGACCTTAGTGCTGCTTCTGAGTGCAAAGTGTAGCATAGAAGATATAATAGAGACATACGATGCTAAAATCTAGGAGACATCCCTGGTACTTAGAGCAAAAATTGGGAGAGTGCTCAGTAGAAATGGCAAGTCCTCCACCCAAATGGTGGATGTACCAACCTGACAGCCAGCAGCTGAGGGGCCATAGGTCTGCCCCAGAGGCTGGGCTGGACTCCAGACATCTGGCAGGTCCCCCTAAGGGATTCAGAGATGGGGTTGTGGCCCTGGAACACATATAAAGGAGAAGGGGAGAACAGAAGCTCTGGGGCTTAAGAATGAGCTAAGACCCTAGTCAGCCATTTAAACGGAGTCACATAGCTGGGGTGGAATTCACAGTGATGGCATAGCACGAAACCAGGTTTGGTGGGGACACTCAGTCCTTCAGACCAACCCCTGGGGGACAGAGGGAGGCAGAGACAGTGGAGAGTTGTATACTTTGCCCTAGTGGCAGCCCCCTCTCTGTGTGCAGGATCTCACCTTTTTGTTTTCCACTTCTGGTGCAAATCAAAAGAGTGGGATTTGATTGTGTGAAAAAATGAGTTTGTACTGATTTTCATTTTATAACATGACCCCTTTGCCTTGCCAGCCTCCTGCTCCTAACCCCCTAACTCCATCTCTTTCTCTCTCTCTCTGTCTCTATCATCTCTCTCTATCTCTGTCTCTACCTCTGTCTCTGTCTTTATCCCTATCTCTATCTCTAATCTATAGATATTTTTATTGGACCATGCGACTGTCATGGATTAAGCCCCAGTCTTAGACGGGCAGTACTTCTTGCTTCTGGAAAAGAAGAGTTCAGGGATTTGAAAGTACTGGACTTTACAATACATTCACAGATGTTTTGGTTTAAATTTTCTACTTGTTCGGCCACTTCCCTTATGAGATTTTTATTACTACTTTTCTTTTTTGGAGTCAGCTGAGAAGCAAATAAATGGCAGATGCTTTCTCAGGAGATAAACACACCCACCTCAAGCTCAGAGCCTCCTGACACTGGGCCCGCTGGGCGTCCTCACCCTCGGGGACGTAGATTGAGAACGGAAGCAAGTGCCATGGAAATGGCAGAGAGACTTCAGCCAGGTCACAGAGTACACTGCAGGAATGGGCCCTTGGATGTGGTGGACACATTTTCTGTCCGACAAGGGAACCGGGGAGCGAAGGCCAGGAGGAAACTTGCTCACCCGAAGTCAAGCACTGAGTGTAGGCAGTTGAGCCACAAATTGGGTCTTCTGATCTCTCATCCAGGGATTTTTCTCCCACATTATTTGGTTTGTTTCCCAAGGCCTGGGGTGGCTAGAGTGTGTAGGAGGAGCAGATACTGGTTTGCATGGCTTTAGGGGTGCTGAGAGAGCTGCCATGCTATGTCATTCACTTGTTCATTTTATCATCCAACAAAATGTCACTAAGTGCTTTCTGTGTGCTGGATACTGGGGATGGGCATGAAGATGAATGGGGTGTAGGGTCATTCCCTAAGGAGGCTGCTCTCATGGAGCAGGTAGAGATATAACCAGCCAATGAGAGCAGAGTGAGAGAGAGGTAGCCTGAGGTAGATGTGGAAAAACCCTAATGTTTCATAGAGCAGGGGCAACTCATGCTTTGAAGGGCTTGGAGGTGATTTTTGCAAAAGGTCTAGTGGTTTTCTGGGTGGGAGATCTGGGAAAGAGAAGACAGAGCTGGATGAAAGTCCAGGCATTGCCACAGATGCTCTGTAGAGACAGGAAGTGGTTCACTGGGGCTGGAGTAATGTCAGGTCAGAGCTTGTTGGCAATGAGGCAGGAAATGCACATAGATATTATGATGCTCAAAGATCGCAGTGAGATTTTTATTCCTTTGGCTTGAAGCTGCTTCCTGTATTAAAATGCATTAAAGATATGATATGCACATATCAACAATTTCTATCTCAGGGATAGTAAATCCATTGGATGCTATTTTGAGGCAAGATTTGGTAGGTTTGGGTTAAGGCAGCTGGGTTCCTCCCAGAAGCAGACAAAGACACAGAGCTGGGTGTGTAGAAGGTTTACTGAGAAGACCCTCAGGGAATGGAAACAGGAAGAAGAAGAACTGGGCAGGGAGAGCCATCAGACAGCACTGGGGGCCTCACAGTCTCTGCCAGCCCATCCCAGCAACGTTTGAGCATGAGAAAGGCCAGGCCATGTGCCCCGCTGGTCCTGGTCCTTGGCAGCGGCTGCTCAGGGCAAGTGTGCTCAGGCGTGGGTGCTCGGGGGACTTGAAAGGACCGGCACGCGGCTGCCAGGAAGCCCTGGCCTTGCAGCTGGGCCACGGCTCCCTCTTGAAGCCCCGTCTGAGTGGTGCGTCTCTGTGGGTAGTTCACAGGGGCTGCGATAGGCTGAGGATGAAAGATTGAAGAAAAAAAAGAAACAGACAGATGTTTGTCTGTGTACCGTTGTCTCTAGGTGTCGACATTGCCTCTGACATGATATCTGGACTGAGTCTGCCCTGTCCCATTTCTTCCAGAGTCTGTTTCCACGACAAGTTCTCAGAGAGTCCGTGCTTCAGGAGCAAACTCCAGATATAGAACTGCGCAGTGGATGCACATGCCCAGTGCACACGAGCTCGACCAGGAACCCGAGAGAGGTGGCCCTGAGGAGGGCAGAGGCTGCATGACAGAAGTTAACTCATGGCCTCCTGAAACCCGGTGTCCCCAAAGCCATGGAGAGAACTGCACCCAGACGGAAGGACAGAGAGACCAAGGGATAGTGCATTCTGCCAGAGCACCAGGTTGTGAACATGACCCTCCAGGCCCCAAAGTGGGCAGTTTTGTCCATAAAAAGGGAGTTTTACATAAGCCTCATAATGTAAAAAAGCAGGAATAAAGTGGACATCGTTTAAAAGTTGAGATAAGCATGTCCTGTTGGGATTCACTTTGACCAGAATGTCCTCCCACCAGTAAGAGGCTGGGGGCTCCCAAAGCCCACCTTCAGTGGCACCTGCTCTGCGAGCCTTTTCCCTCTTCCACTTGCCTGCAGTCCTGCCTCCTGGTCCCCAGATCCCAAGCCCCTCTCAGCCAGACCTGGGACACTGGCTTTCCATCTGTAGGTTTGTGACCAAGGCTTCGTGTCCAAGGCTTCCCAACCCTACTCGAGCAGATTTCCTCCTAGAACCTGGCCCAGAGGAGCCAATAGTTGTCAGTGAAATGAAATGGACAAGTGGCAGGCCACAGGAGTTGACTCTCATGAATTACAGCAGATAGTTTCAAAAATCCTGGCAGTTCAGTTCAGCATGTCAAGCTCAGGAGACTCTCTGAAAGGTTACCCAAGTTTCTCCAGCGTTCAGGCCAGAAAACATTCTGAGTGCCAGAATATGAAAGCTAATAGAGCAACACAAATACTAAGAAATGGCAAATGGGGTTATAAAATAAAATAATCTCTGTGTATCTGTGTAACAGAGCAAGGTTGGGAGCAGATCTGTATGTGGATATGATTTCCATCCCTGCCCCTCAGTCTTTGTCCTTAATTTCCTTTTTGAGGAAGATAATAATTAATCATTGAGTCTTACAAATCTATTTATAGTGTGTTCTGCTTATGTCAGGAATGTTCCAGCATGAAGGACTCCAATTACTTTTGTGTTTTTAACTCCTTAAATTATGAAATGTCTTCTAAAAAGAAGAGTATATAAACATATATGCATATTTTAAAGAACATAAATACTAGTAATGACCAAAATTCATCCCTACAGAATTCCACACACAATACTCTTAAAGTTCTCTGACTGCTCTCCCCCTTGCCCCCCGCCAGGTATTCCTGATGTCTTTTCCTCCCCACTCCAAAGGACCACTACCCTGAATTTCATGTTAATCATATTTCTTTGCTTTGTAGCTAAATCTCATACATATACCTCTTGAAACAATACATTCCTTAATTTAGCTTACAGTGAACTTTATGTACCTGGAATGACACTATGTCCATTCTTCTGCAACTTGCTTTTTTAAGTCAATAGTATGTGTTTGAAACTTGTCCTTGTTGCTGTAACCATAGTTCATTTATTTTTCTGCATTGGTTGATTTAGTCTTAGGATTTTTTTCTTTAGCCTATAGATGTGGTGAGTTAATTTACTGGTATTGTTCTATATTATTTCATGTATGAAGAAGATGCCACAAGCTATTTATCAATTATACAGCACTGGGCTGTTTCCTTTTCTCCTTGGTTTAAATTGGGCAGAGTGCTATTCTATACATTTTGCAGTCTCCCAAGCACAAGGGCATGCATGTTTTTCAGGTGCAATGACTGTGTTGTCAAGTCTGTATGTGCTCAGTTTTACTAGATTTTGTCAAATTGATTCCCCAGGGGTTGGACCAAGTTACCCTCCAGTCAGAAATGAAGGGGGGTTTCCACCAAATTTTGGTGTTATCAGATTTCTAATATTTTGCCAGTTTGACTATTCACAAAGTCATTGGATGGTGGTTCTAGTTTACATTTCTCTGGTTACTAATGAGTCCCTTGAGAGTTGCTGGAGGGACACAAGGAGTGACTGCAGTTGTTGGAATTAGAATCTGGGGGGTGGGGGAGGAGGGGTAGGGGCGGCCAAGTGGCGGGGTAGGAGAAGACATAGGTCTGGTGTAGACTCTGCTTTTTTACTCTGTGTTTCTTCCAAGTTGAGCCTCCAAAGAATCATATCAATTCTGACTTGTTGCTCTAGTGAGCTTTATTTTCTAAAAATTCTCTATGAAAATCTCCGAAGCTCAGGAGTTGTGATTTTTCTCTAGGATGAAAGGTGGACTTTGTTATTGTGCAGAATGTCCTCCTAACAACTTGGTTCAGTAAATGGTAGTGCAAAAGATGCCTAGGGTCTGCCGGTGAGGCTGAGGCACCACCCGGAAGTGGGGGCACATGCCTAGCTGCAGACATGGGGACAGAATGGGATATGCGCTCTGGCACCTGCTTCATGGCCACACCTGCCGCCTGGGACTCACTCACTCCCCTCTACTCCCATCGCTCCCTGGATCAGGTGGGCGCCAAAAGGCCCAGCCTGTGGCACCTTATATTCTTATAAAGTTACCTTTGCTTAATCTGCATTTATGAATGGTACTATTCCAGCTTGATAGACACTGGTGGTGACGTTCCTGCCTCCTAGAAGTATTCTGAGAACGTCCGATAAGGCACGTGAGCTTCTCTGACCACAGGATAGGTACTCAGTAAAAAGTAGCTCATATAAATCAAGGCCTTGTTTTATTCAACAATTATTTATGACTAATTAACATTCTAAGTGCCTGGCATAAGGTCATGGATGAAACAGTCTCTTGTCCCTAGAGCTTACTTTCTAGGGAGGCAGATAGCACATGCACAACACATGAACAAATAAGACAATGTCAGATCATGATCAGCCAAACAAGAGAACCAAGCCAGGTGGCACAGCGGAATACAGGCAGAGAGGGAAGTAACCCATGGTGAAAAGGGGAGGGGAGAGAGTGGCCCGGGCAGAGGCAAGAATGCCTGTAAATGCTCCCTGGGCGTGAGCCTGGGGAAGCTGGAGTGAAGGTGAAGGTTGGAGGTCAGAGGGAGGAGCAGGGACTTCCTCCCTCTAACCTGGGCAGGAAGAACACTTTCTATGTCTACCAGGGGGCGACCTTGGCCAACTCAGCACACTAGCTCCTACCCCGAATCCCTGCTTACATCCTATCAGTGGGACCCCAAACAGCTCTGGGGGCCCTGGAGGGTGATGTGCCCATCACTGTGCTGGTCCTCTGGTTGGCACAGAGGCGAACCACTGCCCAGTGTAAAGGAGGACCACCTCTTGCGTCTGCCTGTGTCAGGGATCTGGGGCCGAGGTCCCCACCCCTGGGCTGGGATTCACATGAGTCGTGCACAACACTGGGTACACACCTAAAGGTTCATCTTACACATGAATGTTGTATGTGCCCCCATGGAAATAAAATTAAAGACTTGTTTTAAGTTTTTTAATTCTTTGGATCGTTTCCCAGCAAGCATATGATAAGCATTGGAATGTTCTCACTGAATGTGCATTAAATGAGGCCATTTCTTGAATATAAGTTTTTTAAAGATGCTGAATTAGAACTTTGGCAATAGCAAAGTACTTTTCCCAAATCATCTCCAACTCTCCATGGATGGTGGCTCTCTTCCAATTTGGAATGGCTTCAGTTGAAGATGTTGTTTGCATTGGTCTTTGTGTTCCCAGTCCCTGGCGAAGGTGCTCATGAACTCAAAATTCACATTTAGAGAGAGGAGAGAGGGAGAGAGGGAGGGAAGGAGAGAGAGAGAGAGGAGAGGAGGAAGAAGGAGGAAGGGAGAGGGAGCAAAGAGCGAGTTGTACTATGTTCTTTCTCAGAAAGTACCTGGCAAACTGGAAGCAGCTCATGTGCCAATATTTGAAGGCTATAAATAGGGTCCTTTGGGATTGGCTCACATGAATCGATAGGAACACCAAGCTTGGGAGGCTGGTGGGGGAGGGAACTAGGAACAGTGTGCTCTTCCCAGGGCAGGTGACGCTTCCCTTCCGTGGAATGGGGAGGGCCCTAGTAAGAATGCGGACAGGAGGGCTCAGGTAAAGGTACCCTGTCAGGTCAGACGTGTCTGTAACTTGGCAGGAAAATGTGTGTGTTCAGCTGCATATTGCATTTGGGAAGCAGCTGTTCTCCAAGGTGGAAATGATCAGCCCCCTGCAGCTGTGGCATTCAGGGGAGGACGCTGGGACAGGGATGGGAGAAGGCTGAGCAGGAGCTGGACTGAGGGACAGAGTTTGGCATCATGGATCTAGGCAACCCTCTTAATTTGATGATGGGGAAAATGAGACTTAGCCCTTGGCTCCTTTTCCTACCTAGCGGCCATCTTTCACAGGGCAACGACTGGCTTAAACACAGCTCACCGAGACTCTTCTGCCTGGAAGCGGAGGGGCAGGGCGTGGCTGTGGGAGGCCCCAGCCCAGCCCTCTTGACCTCCGCCGCAGCACAGGGTGCCTGGCTGGCTCCTCTCCAGCTCCTTAGGTGGTGACATGTCCCACTCGGAGCTGTCCCGTGCCTGTCAAATGTGTCAAAGAAAAGCCATGGAGACAAAGGATGTGGGCATGCTTCCTTCCATGTGTGAGTGACACGTGCCGTTCCTCGTGTCCCGGGCTGGAGCCATGTCATTGAAGAGCTCTGAGGACCACATGGCTTTCTTTTCTTGAAGCACTTTCCTGAATGTTCCTAAGATGTAAGCGTACATCGCAGGGGTGTTCTAAGAGAGAGCCTGGTCAAAGACTTCACTTTACTTGTGGCAAAAACGTTGGTGATGCCACCATTGACTATGCTACACCATGAGCTCTGCATAAGGCCTGGGGCAGAAATCTCTCTGACTCCCTCTGACTTTCTGCGTCTCTCCTTAAGCAGCCAGCTAACCTTGGCGTAGTGACTCAGTGAGCCATGCGACTGGGCCTCTGCCCCTTGATGTGTTGGATGCACCATTCGCCAGCCCTGGGCTCCTTGCAAGAGCGTGGTGTACCTGTACTCATGGTCAACAGCCTCTTTTTTCCTTCCTGGCCATTGTGAGTCTGTCTAACGGTTCTGGATTTTTCCTGAGCCACGCTGGCGAGAGGGGAGAGTGTTTGTAGTCTAGTTTCCACCACCAACCTTCCTTCCCTCCTCCTTCCCTCCCTCCTTCTCTCTTTTTTCTGTATTTCCCCTTCCAGGCTCTCACTGCCTCTGACCCATTGTGGGAGATCAAGGACCTTTGGTCTGGGATTGAACAATCCAAAGGCCTCGGCCTGGTTCTACCACTTATTAGCTGGGCAACTTTGTGTTTGTGGTTTAGCCTCTCCGAGCCTCAACTGTCTAATCTGTCAAGTAAGCAGACTAGTAAGGGTTCTACTAAGGGCTAACCCAGGGGAAAGTGATAACCCCTTGGCAGATCCCTATGGCTGTGCCAGGAATGCCAATTTCCTCGTCTGTCAATGCCAAGACCAACCCTCGTCTGCATCAATCAGAACCCACCTGCACTGCGATTTGTTAGAATTCAAAACCGAAATAAAACAAAATGAAACGCAGAAGCTTTTGGCCACCCCCTGTCCAGCAGATGGCGGCCTCTGACCAGGAATCTCATGGCCAACCCGCCATGGGACACCTCTGCCCTAAAAAGAGAAGATTTGTCCAAGAAAACTTCAATAAAGAAATGTTATCTATGACTCTCTGTGGAGAGCTTGTGCAATGAGAAAGAAACATTTTCTCTCAAGCAACTGAATGTGGATTTCTCTTCAGTTTCTGCAAAATGCACGTGATAACCCTCAAGGTGAAGCTCCTCTTGTTTTCCTGCTGAGTTGCCAGAGCTGTGGGGCACACCTACGCTCTCGGAAAATCACCCCAAGGAACATTTTATTTAAGGTTATCTAAGATATGTCTTCCGCTTGTTCTTCCCTATTTTTATCTTGTTATTTTCTTAGAAAAACAAACAAACATAAAAGGCATTGTGTCTCTGGTTACTATGACAGCTGTGATTAGGGTCACAGGTGGGGCATGGGTTAGGTTACTTTCCAGAGAAAAGACAGAAAACATCTGGTGCTGACATGCTGATGGATCTGCCCTCAGCTGCATCGGAAAATCTGGGGGTGGGGTGGGGGTGGGGGAGGGGACATTCTCTTGGCTGATGTAGAGGAGGGAGTGGGGGATGGGGCTCCTTTCTGGGTAGAACTGGGCTCTTCTGCAGTAGGGCTTCCCTCGTCCCCTCTCCTTCACCCCTCCTCTCCTTGCCCCGCCCGTGCCCTCCTCTCCCTCTCTCTGCACTCACAACACTTTTCTATCTGCATGCAGGGATGGCCAGCCAGGTGGAATCCGAGTACCTGCAGAGTTTATAACTGCAGAGTTTGTAACTGCAATACTGACAGTGAACTAGGATTTCGACAGGGCAGAGTAGGGTGCTCAGTTACATGAACTGTTTCCCCCAGGGTCGGAGGGGTCTTTGCAGGGGAGGGGCGCCCTTCTGGAGAGTGGCGTGCCGGGCGGCTGTGGCACACACCCGTCTGAAGGAAGTGTACACAGCCTGCTTACATCACCCAAGCTGCACCTGGCTTGTCCAGCTTCCATGCTGGGAGACGGGCTCTGACTCCCACCAAGATGTGTGTCCCTGTGTGTGTGTGTATGGGGGGTATTTCTCAAACCCCAGAAAGAGGAGCAAAAGCTCCACAACCCTCCACCACCAGCACACACACATAAGAAATCACAGATGTCCTCTACAGGCAGTAAGACACCTCATCATTGAGCCCAGCCAGTCACACATTTCTGCACTCTTCACTAAAATAAAACAGTCTCAATCCAAGCAGTGCATTCTAGTCATCTTCCAAATGGGCACATATTTTCTTCCTTGCCTTTTGCTTCTCCTGCAATGCGGCAGCCTCTGGGTACCCACGCTGGTCCTTCCCATCACCTTTCTCTCGGAGAAGTCTTTGAGCTCTCCCTTCCTTCCAGCCACCAGCAAGAAATATGGATATACAAGTATTCATTTCCACTCAAAGAACTAAAAGTAGACCTACCATTTAATCCAGCAATCCCACTAATAGGTATTTACCCAAAGGAAAAAGACATTTTATAAAAAACACACCTGCACTGAAACATTTATACAGCACAATTCACAATTGCAAAGATGGGAAACAACCCAGGTGCCCATCAATACATGAATGGATTAACAAAATGTGGTATGTGTGTACCATGGAGTACTACTCAGCCATAAAAAGGTGATCTAGTATCTTTCGTAATAACCTGGATGGAACTGGAGACCATTCTTCTAAGTGAAGTATCGCAAGAATTGAAAAACAAACACCACATGTATTGAATACTAAATTAGAACTAATTGAACTCATGTGCACATATGGAAGTAAAACGCAATGGAATTCAAGCGGGGTGGGGGGAGGGAATGGGCAAATTCATACCTAATGGGTTCAATGCCCACTATCAAGGTGATGGGTATACTTATAACTTTGACTCCAAAAAGCAAATTATGCAACCAAAACATGTGTACCCCTCTAATACTCTGAAATTGAAAAAAGTATTAGCTTCCAGATCTTCTGGGGCTTTCAGAACATTTCAGGGGCTTGGGATCCTGACAAGTGGAAAACAAGGGCAGGGGTAGTTTAGGTTAAGCTTTTCAAGTTTCTTTTTTGATGTGCATGTTTTATTACGAACTTATGGATTTTCATATATTTGCTCTATTAGTTATTATTCCTTTGATTCTCAATTTGTTCCATCCTTGGCCAGTTGACTTCTTTTGACATAATCTCAGTAGCTGTGACAGCTCTCCTGCTACCTGGGGGAACCATATGTTCCAGGCTCCTCTTATGGACTTCCCGCAAGAGGAAAACTGAGCTCAGTTATTTACCCCATGAGACTTGATTGCTTCAGTGGGCAAAGGCATTTTTAGACCTGGTCTGGACATGGGGCAAAGACCTCCCCTTGAATGAGTTGAAGGAGTCTTCTGACGAGTCCATGTAGGCACAAACCAAGCAGGCAGAAACGGGAGTGAAAATAGGAGAAAAGTAAACAAACAAACAAATAGAATGGAAAGGGGTATGGCAGCGTCTGGGACAGGCACTGGCTTGAGACTTGGAAGACGTGGGGTCCAAGCCCAGTCCCGCCACTGACTGATACGATGCCTTCCCACTCCTGAGACTCCCCTCACTCTCTGGGAAATGGTGTGTAAGCCAGTGGGGAATGGACTCCACCAGCTCTACGTCCCTTCTGCTCAAAACTTTTGGAACTTTGCCTCTAGAGTTTTTAAAACAAACTTCATTTGTTATAATCGTTTTACAGAAAAACTGTGAAGATAGTGCAGAGTGTGCTCACGGACTGGTCTCCCTCACCATGAACACCTTGCATTCGTACAGTGCGTCCGTTACAATTAACAAACTAATATTGATATATCATTAACTAGAGCCCATATTTTACTCAGGTTTTCTTGGTTTTTCTGTTTTAGCACATCATCCAGAATACCACATTACATTTAGTTATCGTGTTTTCTTAGGCTTCTCTTGGTTGTGACAGTTTCTCAGACTCGTTTTGTTTTTGACGGTCTTGATATCTTGAGAACTGGTGAAGAGTTTTGTGAAATAGGATGCATCTGCTGTTAAAGAGCACCACACAGGAAAAATCCCATTTTCATCACATCACATCAAGGGTGCCTGCTGTCAACAGGATGTACCACTGATCACTGTTGATGTTGACTTTAATCACCAATGTTCTACTATCATTAGTTGAAAAGACTATCCTGTCCTTTCTCCATTCAGTGTCCTTTTTTTTTTTTAAATGAATTGAAGTATATATTTATGGGTCTGTATCTGGGCTCTCTATTCTCTTCCATTAATCTAGGTTTCACCAGTATCATGCTATCTTGATGACTGCAGCTTTATAGTAAGTCTTGAAACTGGTACTGTGAGTCTTCCAACTTGCTATTCTTCAATATTGTATTGGTTTTTCTAGGTCTTTGGTCTTTTTACTAATATATAAACATTAGAACAGGTTTTCTGATATCTATAGAACAGCTTGCTGAAATTCTGACTGGGATTGCATTGAATCTATAGATCAAGTTGGGCAGAACTGACATCTTGTCACTGTTGAACTTTTCCATCTGGTATCTCTCCATTTGTTTACACCTTCTTTGGTTTCTTTCGTAAAAGTTTTGTAGTGTTCTGTATCTAGATCCTGTATGTATTTTGTTAGGTTTATACCTGCTTATTTTGGGTTTTTATTGTTACTAATATAAGTGATATTGTTTTGTGAATTCCAAATTTCCATGGTTCATTATTGGCATGTAGGAAATCAATTGACTATTATATATTAAATTTTTATCTTGTGACCTTGCTATACTTGCTTATTAGTTTTAGAAATATTTTTTGTCAATCCTTCAGGATATTCTATATAAATAGTTATGTTATCTATGACTAAAGACAATTTTATTTTTTTCCTTCCCAATCTATACATCTTTTGTTTTCTTTTCTTGTCTTATTTGTGTTAACTAGGACTTCCATTATGATGTTGAATAGTGGAGATATCTTTTGTTCCTTTGGATATATACACACCTAATGGGTACAGTGTACACCATCTGGGGGATGGACACACTTGAAGCTATGACTCTGGTGGGGCAAAGGCAGTATATGTAACCTAAACATTTGCATCCCCAA
The DNA here is from genome assembly GCA_008750895.1 of Mirza zaza. Classification (NCBI taxonomy): domain Eukaryota; kingdom Metazoa; phylum Chordata; class Mammalia; order Primates; family Cheirogaleidae; genus Mirza; species Mirza zaza. Next base: position 70,623 of record VSMD01022781.1, read on the forward strand.
AATATGCTGAAATAAAAAAAGGTAAAAAAAGAAAAAAGATGTTGAATAGGAATGGGGAGGGAGGACATCCTTGCCTTGCTCCTAATATTAGGGGGAAATCATTAGTCTGTCATCATTAGGTCTGATATTAGCTGCAGCTTTTTTGTTTTTTAAATGTTCTTTATCAAGTTGAGAAAGTTCCCCTCTACTCTTTGTTGAGAGTTTTTTATCATGAATGGGAGTTAAATTTTGTCAAATGCTTTTCCTGCAGGAATTGATAGGATCATATCATTTTCATCTTTCACCTGATATTATGATAGACTATACTGATTGATTTTTAAATATTAAACTAATATTCTACACTTGAAATAAATCCCACTTGGTCATGGGATATTAATCTTTTCATACATTGTTTGATTCAATTTGCTAATATTTTGAAGAGGATTTTGCATCCGTGAACATGAAAGATGGATTCCCTTCCTTGGAATGTCTTAATTTGGTTTTGGTATTAGGATGATACTAGCATCATAGAATAAGTTAGGAAGTAATTTCTCTGCTCCTACTTTCTGGATGTAATTGTGGAGAATTGGTATGATTTTTTTCTTTAAATGTTTGGCAAGATTTACCCCTGAAATTACCTGGGCCCAATTTGCTTTGATTTGTTTTGGAAGATTATTAATTATTGATGCAATTTCTTCAATAGATATAAGCCTATTCAGATCATTATTGTATGTGTTTTGGTAGTTTGTGTCTTTCCAAGAATTGGTCTATTTTATCTACATTATCAACTAACAAATAGAGTTGTGCAGATATTCCTTTATTACAGTTTTAATACTCATGAGATCAATAATGATGACCCCTCATGGATTTCTGATATGGATAATTTGTGCTATTTGTGCTCTTTCTTTCTTTTGGTTAGACTGACTGGAATTTTATAAATTTTCTTGAACTTTTCACAGACCAACTTTGGGTTTCATTGATTTTTCTCAATTGTTTTCCTGTTTTCAATTTCAGTTATATGTGCTGTAAATGTTATTGTTTTCATCTGCTTGCTTTAGGCTTAAATTGTTCCTCTCTCTTTAGTTTCCTAATGTGAAAGTTATTTATTATAGGTTTTTTCTTCTTTGCTGGCACTACTTTGCTGTTTCCAACAAATCTTGATAAATTATATTTTAATTTGCAAGTAGTTCAAAATATTTTTAATTTATCTTGAGACTTCTTTAATTCATGTGTTACTTAGCAGTATGCTGTTTTATGTTCAAATACTTGAGTATTTTACAGCTATCTGTCTTTTACATATTTCTAGCTTAATTCAATATTGTCTGAGAACATCCTTTGTGTCATTTGTATTCTTTTATACTTGCTAAAATGCTTTATGGTCCAATATGTAGTTTGTCTTGGTAAATATTCCATGCCAAGTTGAGAAGAATGCATTTTTTGCTATTGGATGGAGTAGTCTAGAAATGTCAGTTAAATCATGGTAATTGATAGTACTGTTCAGGAAAATAATGTCCTTGCTGATAGTCTGTCTGCTTGATCTACTGATTACTGAATGAGGAATGCTAAAGTCTGCAGCTATGTTGATAGAGTTGTCCATTGCTCATTTTAGTTCTATTACTTCATGGATTTGATGCTCTGTTGTTAGATACATAGACATTTAGTATTTTAATGTCTTGGAGAATTGACCCATTTTTCATTATGTAACATGATTACCCATGAGCATTTTCCTTAATCTGAAGTCTGGTTTGTCTGAAACTAATATAACTACTCCAGATTCTTTTTGTATAGCATAGGGATGGTTTATTTTTCCTCTCTCCCTTTCCATTTCACCTGAGTATACTTAATGTGCGTGGGTTTTTTTGTAGACAACAGAGTGAGGTCTTTTTTTTGGAAAAAAAAACATTATGGATACATAATAGTTGGATATATTTACAGGATACATGTGATTTTTTGATACAGGCATACAATGTGAATTAATCAAATCGAAGTAATTGGGGGATCCATCACCTCAGGGATTTATCATTTCTTTGTGTTAGGAACATTCCAATACCACTGTTTTAGTTATTTTAAAGTTTACCCTAACTTATTATTGATTATCGTCACTTTGTTGTGCTATCAAATGTTGTTCATTTTATCTAACTATCTAACTGTATTTTTGTACCCATTAACCATACCCATTTTGTCCCTCCCCCATATCTATTCTCACCTCTGGTAACCGTCATTCTACTTTCTGCCTCCATGAGATCAATTGTTTTTAATATTTAGCTCCCACATATGAGTGAGAACATGTGAGATTTGTCTTTCTGTGCTTGGCTTATCTCACTTAGCACAATGTTCTCCGGTTCCATCCATGTTACTGCAGAGGGCAGGATTTCCTTCTTTCTTGTGGCTGTATAATATTCCATTGTGTATATGTGCCACAATTTCTTTATCCATTCACCTGTTGATGGACACTTAAGTTGATTTCAAATCTTGGCTATTGTGAATAGTGCTTCAGTAAACATAGAAGTGCAGATATCTTTTAGATATACTGAGTTATACTCCTCTGGATATATCCCTAGCAGTGGGATTGCTCCATCTCTCTGGAATTAGTGACTGGTACCTTATTTAGTTAATTTGGTGAGGTCATGATTTCCTGGATGTTCTTGATGCTTATGGATGTTTGCCAATGTCTGGTCATTGAAAGGTTAAGTATTTATTTTATTCTTCAGAGTCTGGGCTCTTTTGAACATGTCCTTCTTGAGAAGGCTTTCCAAAGGGAATTAAATGCTGTGATTTAAGTCTTTGGTCACTGCAGCCATATCAGCACTGGGGTTGCCCCAAGCCTAGTAATGCTGTGACTCTTACAGACTCCTGATGGTGCCACCTTGCTGGACTTGGGTAAGATATGAGAGAATTCCCTGGATTATAGGCAAAGTCTCTCACTCTATTCCTTCACTCTCTGTGCTGGGCTAGTGGAGTTGGGGGAGGAGTGATGTGGGTACTCCCTTGTGGTCACCAGACCCAGGTTACCCCTAAAGCCAACCCAGTCTTTAGTCTAAAGTCAGTGGTAACTGCTGCAAGGATAACTTTGATGCTCACAGCCCAAGGGGTCATTAGTCAGCAGGTAGTGAATCTTGCAGGACTAAGTCCTTCCCCTCAGGGCAGCATATTTCTTTCTGGGCCACGGTGGATACAGAAATGCTGTGCAAGAATTTAGGCCTGGATGCAGGGGCTTCAGGGATCTGCTTGGTACTTTATTTTTCTGTAGCTGAGCTGGAACCCAAGTTGCAAAACAAAATCCTCTAAACTTTTTCCTTTCCTTTCCCCAAGTGGAAGAAACCTTTCTCTGAGCTGTACTGTCTGGTGTTGGGGGAGGGGTGACATAGGCACTGGCTTGACTACTGTGGCTGGTGTCTCACTGAGTCACCTACATCCCAAGTCCACTGGATCTGAGCCAGCACGGTCACAGAAATTACCCAAGGACTGAAGCCTTTCTGGCTGGACTGTCTCCTGAATTTAGTCCAGGCCCCAGTCTTCTTTTTGTCAGCCACTGGTGGGGCTAGATGGAATGTGAGCTGGTGGAGTTCTCTCTGGCTGGCCTAGTCTAAATCCTCCCTCTGTGGGCACTAGCAGAATTCTGCTCTGTGCTGTGTTCCCCTGTACCCAGGGGACCCTGAATTTTAGTGCAAAACCACCCCTACAATCACTTCACTCTCCCTACCCCTACTACCCCTACTCCTAGGCACACAGATTCTCTCTCTACCTGGTGTGCTGGTGTGGCACTGCAGAGGGTTAGACAGGGATGGCATAGGCAATGTGAGACTTGTCATTTCTGCTCTCTCCAATGCCTCTTCCCTTGATATGAAGTTAAAACCAGGTAGTATGATCACTCACCTGATTTTTGGTTGTTCTGAAGGTGCTTGCTTGCATGGGTAGCTGTTGAATTTTGCATTTGTGCAGAAGGATAATTGCTGGAGGTTTCTATTTGGCCATTTTGCTTCTCCTTCTGTCCCCTAGGTCTGTTTTTAAATCCACTGACAATCTCAGTATTTTATTTGATATATTAAAATCACTCTCAAATAGAGTGATTATTGGCACAGTATAGTTGGATTCATAGCTACTAGGTTTGTTACTGTCTCTTATTCATTGTGTTTGATTTTAATTTTTTTTTCTACATATTCTTTCTTGGTCCTTGGTGAAAAAAGAAAAAAAAATTATAAGAATAAGAAATTAAAAAAAAATTTTCTGCATTCTCTGGTTTTAATTGAACATTTTCTGACACTATTTTATCTCCTCTACTAGTTTATTGTTTATGAGTAATTTTTGTTTTAGTTGTTGCTCTAAAGTTTTAATGTACGTGTTTAACTAATCTAAGTCCCCCTTGAAAGAACACTATGACAATTCATGCGCAGTGCAGGCATCTTGTAACAAAGTACCTCCAGTTCCTCCCTCCTGTGTCTTTTAACATTGTCCTGCATTTTATTTTTCTATATGCTATAATCATATGATATATTGTTACTATTATTATTTTAAAGAAAACATCATCTTTTAGATTGATAAAGAATAAGGAAAATAATTTGCTTTTCATTCATTTATTCCTTCTATAGTCCACTTTTTTTCTTATGTATATCTGAGTTTCTGGCCTGTGCCATTATCTTTCTGCCTGAAGAACTTCTTTAAACCCTTCTTTCAGGGCAGGTCTGCTGGCCATGAATTCTCTCAGTGTTTTTTTCTTTTTATTTCAGCATATTATGGGGGTACAAGTGTTAAGGTTACATATATTGCCCTTGCCCACCCTCCCCCCTCCAGTCAGAGCTTCAAGCATGTCCAACCCCCCAGAAGGTGCACATCTCACTCATTATGTTTGTATGTTCCCCCTCCCCCTCCCCCTTCCCACCTGTCCGACAGCCAATAAATGTTATTTCTATATGTCCACTTAGGTATTGATTCAGTTAATACCAATTTGCTGGTGAGTACATGTGGTGCTTCTTTTTCCATTCTTGGGATACTTCACTTAGTAGAATGGGTTCCAGGAAAATACAAGAGGTGCTATATCACCTTTGTTTCTTAAAGCTGAATAGTACTCCATGGTATACATGTATCATATTTTATTAATCCACTCATGTATTGATGGGCACTTGGGTTGTTTCAACAACTTTGCAATTGTGAGTTGTGCTGTTATGCACATTCGAGTGCAGGTGTCTTTTTCTGTTGAGAGTCATTTGTTCTTTTGGGCAGATGCCCAGTAATGGGATTTTTGGATCAAATGGTAGATCCATTTGTATCACTTTAAAGTATCTCCCTATTGCTTTCCACAGAGGTTGAACTAGTTTGCAGTCCCACCAGTAATGTAGGAGTGTTCCTATCTCTCCGCATCCATGCCAGCATTTACTGTTTTGGGACTTTTTGATAAAGGCCATTCTTACTTGCATTTCCCTGATGATTAGAGATGTTGAGCATTTTTTCATATGTTTGTTGGCCATTATTCTGTCTTCTTTAGAAAAGTTTCTGTTCATGTCCTTTGCCCACTTTTTGCTAGGGTTGTTACTTCTTCCTTTCTGAAAGATAATTTCACCAACCTGGAATTCTATAGGTTGGGGGATGTTTTCCCTTTCGACATTTTAAATATTTCACTTCTTGCTTGCATGATTTCTAAAAAGAAGTCCACTGAAATTCTTATCCTTCTGCCTCATAAGGTGTTTTGCCCCTTGTCCTGGGCCCCCAAGCCTGATTTATTCTAAGATTTTTCTTTTTGTTTTTCTGCAGTTTGAATATGAGATACTTAGGTGTAGATTTTTTTATATTTATCCTATTCATAGTCCTTTGAGCTTTCTAGATCTGTTGTTTTGTCCCTGTCAATTTTGGAAAATTCTCAGCTATTACTACTTTAGATTTTCTTCTGATCCATTTTTCTCTTCTTTTTCCTTTTGGTGTTCCAATTATGCATATGCTATACCTTTTGAAATTGTCCCACAGTTCTTGAATGTTCTGGATTATTTATTTTCTTTTTGCATTTGAGCTTAGGAAGTTTCAATTCAGCTGTCTTTAGGATCACTGATTCTTGGCTATGTCCAGACTCCTGTTGAGCTCACTGAAAGCATCCTAAATCTGCCATCATCTTTCTGATTGCCAGCATTTCTTTTTCAATTCTTTCTCAGAGTTTCCATCTCTCTGCTTCCATTAGTCATCTGTGGCATATTATCTGCTTTTTCCACGAAAGTCCTTAACATATTAATTATAGTTATTTTAAAATCTCTGTCTGACAATTCCCAAGTCTGTGTCTTATTCAAGTTTGGTTCTAATGCTTGTTTTGTCTCTTCAGATGTGCTTTTCTCCTTGCCTTAATCAGGATTCATATTTTTTGTTGTCGTTGTGGAAAGCCCAACATGGCATATTGAGTAATCAGAAATGAGGCAAATAGGCTGTAATCTACTGTTATGTTGCTGGAGTCCTTCTGGTGTGATGCTAAGGTATGCCCCCAGCATTTAAAGTCTGACAAGACCCTGGCAGCTGAGGATAAAAAGAGAGACTAGCTCTGCATGATGATGTCAAGTGGAAAATGAAGTAGCACCAGGCAAGTGTTAGGACAGAGGATCATGAGCCCAGATCTGCCCAGCACCTCCTGTCCCAATTCTGTGCTCTGCTCCTTGATTTTTCAAAGACATAGGCTCGTGAACCCAGATGATAAAATAATTGTGCATGGAGAGAACTGCTTATCTGATATCCTGCTATTTTAAGGAAACACATCTGTTTATGTTGCACGTATGAATTTTGAGTCTCTTATGCTTGACAGCTCAGGATCTCCTCATCCTACTCACTTTTTTTCTCAGAGGGTGGCCCAGGTCTAATGGATTGTGATTTTAGCAGTGCTGGTAGCCACCCAGGGTTCCTTAATTCTGCCTATTCTTGTTGTTGGTATACATCATCACAACTATGTCATTTGTGTTGCTTACCTTTTCTCATCCTCGGTTTTGACCTTCACTGTGTCTGGCTAAGCTTCTTTATAGTTTCATGCTATTTGGGGGCAGACAGGAAACTGTTTGATGTTTCTGCAGTAATCTGTGGCTATGAGAAATTCTTTGAGGTTGTCCCAGACTATTCTAGCTTCCTGCTCCCTTGCCAGCTTAGAGCAGGAGGATGTCCCTGAGGCTGTGCTACCTGCTGGGTCTCTAACATTCCTCTCCAGAGAAGAATGTTAAGGTCCACTCTGTCCTTCCCCAGACCTGTCCAGAATGTTCTTCTCTCACACTAGATATTCCTTGGTAAGGGTTTGGGGCTCAGACCTCACATCAATGTCACAGATATATTGAAGCTTCCTGGAGTTGGCTTCCTTGCTTCTATCTTCCTCCCATGATTTGGGAATTTTTTTCTATTCTAAAGGGCAGGGTAATGACATATTTGTTGAATTTCAAGTTTTAAAAACCAAGAACTGGTTCTTTTGTGTTCTGTGTTCTATTCTCAAAACCTTTCCATGAGACAGACATGTATCATCTTTTAACTGGAATGTCAAAAGGGGGTAATAAGGAAATATCAGGAATGAAATATGCTCTGTTAATATGAAAAACATTGTTCCACCATATTTTTTCGAATGGATTGCTATAATTCTACAATAGTGGCTGCTGTTTTGATCTATGGATAAATCAAACATTAAAATGCTCAGCATGCCATACAACTATGAGAACAAAGAACACAAAAGGTCCCAAGTAGTCATGCGTGAAGAAAGTAATTTAAATTAAAATGATGTTATTGAATTTTTAAAAAATGATACATTATTTTCATTGCTGACATGAGGTGAGTATGTTAAGTGAAGGGCAATAGAAAGTTCCGGAGAAATGTTTAAACATCCACAAAAATGATGGGGTGAAAGATTTTAGACCAAGGAAAAACTATGTATTCTGGGTTGTGAAGTAATGTGGTTAATATAATAATGGATTCCATTTCTGTAGACCGACAGTGAGCAGGTCCTTCACCTGACTCTTCCTACAATGATGCCTCAAAATAACATGTATTGATGCTTACCATGTGCCAGCCACTTGACTGAATGCTTCACATAGGTTAATTTACTTATTTTTACAACCCCAGAGAGATTAAATAAGCAGCCAAACATCACAGAGCAGGTGGCTGGTCAGCTGGCTCTGCCCCAGGTCTGTCGGACTCGCTGGCCTGCCTTGCTCCTCCGGGAGCTGCTCTCCTGGTTGTTGTCACAGAGATGCGGATGGGCTGTCATGTGTGTGGGACCCATGCACTGTAACAGAACTACTCCCCGTGTCGCACAAGTTTACCTGCGTGTGGAGTTTTGACACATCTGCGAAGAGCGCGTCTGTGTTTTCAAGCAGCAGAGACTATACGAGTGTGTTTAGACAATGCAGGGACTGACTAGAACATCGTGTGAGAGGAGAGCAAATTGGCTGTTAGTTTTACACTGTCACTTTGTAAGTTTCATTTTTAATTAACCATTTTACGAAATTTGAGTAAGGATTTCTAAATTTTTAATGGGAAAATTCTTTCCATACCTGTTGTAAATTTAACTGAATATTATTAGTCTATTAGCTGCTGCATTTCTTCCTGTTTACAATGAGCTGTTATGTGACAGATCAAAATTGCAAAGTTCCAAGAACTTCACTGCCTCTCAAATGTGAGTTGGGGTATGTAGCATTTGGAGTATTTTCAATTGTTTTTAATAGCTGCTATGTGGTCCCTGTACCCGAATCCCATGCACGTTTGTTAAGAGGTGTTCACGTATAAAGGGTGGGATCTGGGCACTGTGAAGTCAGTGTCACACTTCTGTTTTGGATTTATGTTTGCATAACTTTGTTATTAAGCTTGAAGGTGCTTTCCCTCCTTTATATTCTCAGAACATCACTAAGCTTTTATTTAAAATGGAAACATAACATAGCATGTAAAACAAAATTATACTCAAAATTAATAAAATAATAATTAAAAAGGAGCTTGTGTAGTAAAGTGGGAAAAGCAATGGTTTAACACTGGGGCATCTGGATCCAAGGTTTGTCAGTGCCTCTCCGTGAGATCTTCATTTTGGACAGGTCAATTCCTTTTTCAGTTAAAAAAATGAAGAGGATTAACTAGATAACCAGAACTTGAGTTCCTAGTTTTAAGATCTATAATTTTCTGAAATGAAATCCACTGGAATCCTTCATTTGAGAACCAGGTCTCTCATCTTTGGGCTGTGTAACTTGGGGCAGGGTGAGCTTCACTGCCCTCACAGCTCATTAACAAAATGGCAGAGCACAGTGGGCAGGGACTCAGGGGTCTTTGAGCATCCTTTAAATGCTAAAATGGTAAAATGATATTATTCTACATTGGTATTCCATCACTTTTTCTCAGATCTAGATTTTCGTTATTATAAAACTATGTTTCTGTAAACTGATGTTCATGTTAAACTCTAGTTCAATCAATCTGAGTCCCTTACGCAGGAATCATGCCATTCCTTTTAGTAGTTATATAATTCTATATATTTGGGTTCACATAATTTCACATATTTTAACTCTATGTTTCCACTTTTCAAGTGTATGTGTTTGTGTGTGTGTTTGATAATGAAAGAAATTTGAACATTTTTATGGTGTGGGTCAAAAACAATTTTTATTGCCATACTTAAAACCAGAAGCTAGTAAAACTCTTGGCACCTAAAAATAGATCTCTGTTTTTCTGCATTATCCATAAGTAACACTGATGAGTTACTACTCTCTGAGGATTAATAAGAGTAATGTGATACTAATTTTTATGACTATCCATATGTCATCATAGGTTGCTATTTATCAAATATTTATAATCTTTAAATAAATACCAAATATAGAAATATAGTACTAAATACCTCAAACATCTTTCTGGACTTCTTTTCCCTATTTAATAAATGGGCTCAAAAGACACACCTTAGTATATAAAAATTGAAATAATTTCATCATCTATTATACAGAGGTGGTAACTATTGTATTTTTTTCATCATCAGAGTTAGGATTTGTAGTCAAAACCCTAAATTTATGTTTTTCTTGCTAAAAGGGGTTTTTAGGAATAAATCGCACAACCAGCGGGTGGGCTTTGTCCCCTCAGCCTGGCTTAGGGCTCCACTTCCCATGTGCCCTTTCAGGTGGTCTCTAAGGCACAGCCGTGCTGGTGGGTTGGGGAATGCAGGAGGCCTTGAGGTGTGTGCTCCTCACACACATCACTGTGCGTCTCCACTGCAGTCTACAGGAGAGAGAAATTTAGCGTGAATCTATTTTGAAAAAAATAATTAAAGAAAATGTGTTTTGAGAGAATTTCATTCATGACAACTGGGAACCTGTAACATGAACAAATATTTACTGAGTGGCTTTTACTGTTCTAGGAGCTGAGGGTGGAAATTAATAAAATCCCTGACCATGTAAAGCTCACGTCTTAGTGGAAATTGTGGCAAACAAAAATCATAAATCACTATTTTAGGACTTGACTTTAAATTATTCATGTTAATTGATGTGTTCTTTAATTTCTTAACTCATTCAACAAATATTACTAAGGATAGCATAACTCAGGTAGGAACGTTTGATAACTGGCAGACAATAAAGTTTCTGCCCAGAATTGAACATATGCTGTGGGTATTAGTGATTTATACATTATTTACCAGTCTGGTAGTTCTGAAAATATGAACTGGGCTCAGCAGGAAAGTTCTTCTGCTCTTATGGGTCTCTCATGCATGCCTGCTGACTGACTGGGTGTTGACTTGTTTAACATGGCCTCAGTGTGGACAACTGGCTCTTTCCTGCATTAGGCTACCCAGGTACGTTTCATGGAGTGGTGAATAGATTGCAAAAATGGCATCTTTTCTTCATGCTTTTCCAGTATCCAAATTGTTTGCAATGTGACTGTGGAGCCCCTTTCATAAAGAGATCAAATGGATTTCCCCATTTCCTAAGTCTGGACAATAGAATACGAGGAAGTGATGCTGTACAACTTTTGAGCCCAACTCATCAAGCGGCTGTGCATGTGTGTGGTCTCTCTTGCTTCTCTGCTTTCACCAGCTATCCTCGCTGTGTCACTAGACATGTGAGAGCCGAGTTCAGATCAGCAAACCCACATAGCCAATCTCCAGTCAACTCACACTGACAAATGAGCGAGCCCACAGATCCTGCTCAGACGCCCAGAACTGCCCAGCTGACCCTCATCCGCTAATGAAATTAAGTGCGTATTGTCTGCTGTTTGGGTGATTTAGTTGTCTTTTACACATCCATCTTATGCAAGAAGATAGGCAAGTCATCTTAACTGGCGGTGCCTGCCCTTTGACCAAAGACAGCTATGCGGAAGGGGCCCAGGTGAAGGGTCCGTGATGCTTTCGGGAAAGGCTGTGTGGGTATTTATGCGTGTCCTTGTGTCTGTGGAAGCGTGTAATTTAGTGATAGGGTATGAGACTGTAAGGTGCCTGATATCTACTCTTCACAGTCAGAGTTTGGGATGGGGAGGTAGGGGGAATCATAAATTTGTATGCAACTTCGACAGCACCCGTATTTGTCAGCTGGTCACAGCCTCTATGTTTGAAGTTATTACTCCTTTAAGTTTTCTCTGAGTAAGAACAAGAAAGACAAAAACCAAAAAGAGGTAGATGGAGAGAAAGAGGAGGGGGCAGTATGTAGGATTATAATCTGAAATAAACGTTGACCGAAATAAACATGAACTTCCCTGGTTTGGCCTCTGTCCTCCCCGCACACCACATACCCCTCCCCCACACCGTGTGCAGACCATTCCAGCCTCACTACGCCTAGACTCGAAAGTCACGCCACGAAGAGAGACACTTTGTGACAGCTCTGACTGGATAGAAGATTTGATCATATATTAATAGCTAGTGTCACATGTACAGTGCTCAACCTCATCTTTACATGGACATTACATGGGTAGCAGGGCAAGGACCTCAACATCTTTTCTTCCTTAACACGCTTCCTTGTAATCGGACCTGCAATCTTAGCGCTGGCCTGGATTTAATCCTCTGGACTTTGCAGTATCTGATAAGCAACGATTTCCTGGCTCTGATCCATATTTCTTTTTTTTTCCAGCCTGAGAGAATTCTCTAGTCCTTCATTACAGGAAAATGTGCCCCCTTCTCAGCCTGGCCAGCCTCGTTGTGTTTCTGCCCTGTCAGTCCTTCATTTTCATGGTGAAATGAGCAAAACAGCATCTGCCTTTCCCAGTCTCACAGAGTTATTGTGACGACCAAATGAAGTGATGAAGGTTGAAACAGAGTTAATGTTTAGCACCAAGACCTCTGTAGGAGACTAGGATGATTGGCCATGGATTCTATCCTAGTACAGAAGGAAAACATGTACATAATTTACAGATTCATCCTTAGTTTTCCTGATCTGCCCACCCCATGGGAGTGGATTAATGTGTAGAGACTCTTTGTGATAGATTCTACTTGATAACTGCCCCTCACATTATAAAATGGAGCTGCCGGTCAGCCGCAGTGAGTGAGCAGATTCTTCCTCTAGAAAAATCTTGGCTCATCATCATAATTTGCAAACAGGACTTGCAATTTAACAAGAGAAAAAAGTAATTCCATTAAAGAAAGAAGCATGTTAAAGGCCTCTCTGACAGACTCCAAGGTAACTGGAAGTTACTGACAAAAGTCAGTCAGGACAATCGACAAGGAGCATGTGTAATCTTGCCATGATTTTCCACTCTGTTTTCTGTTCTGTTTGATAGAGGGTGGGTAAACATATTTCCACTTTAAAATTGAAAGTAAAATTTATGAATTCTATCTTATCAGTAATGTGCTTACAAATACTACTTATTATCAGATTTGAAATATTGCCAGTTCCTTTGAGTAATCTCATTTATGAAAGGTATGTCAAGGAAATTTTGGGCAATGTATGGGTATATATATGTAAAATATTTCTCGGTCTTGCTGAAAACAGTAACAAGTTGGATTCAGCCTAAATATCCAGTAATAAAGGGTTGTTAAAATAATGTGTGGCACAACCAAACAATGTACTGTTAAGCCTTTCAATAATTTCTGTGGAAATCTGTGTTTTATATTTTTACATGTGTTTCTTCCTATGTATCAATATTGGAACACAGCATCAAAAATGTGCTTCTTTGGTGGTGGGATTTTGAGTAATATCAATGCATTTATTGCATTACAGATAATATTTTCTGTAATTTTAAAATTGAATAATATATGTAATATAAAAGTACAAATACCACTAAATATGGGGAAACAATTATTCTTAAGAACTTTTAATCAAGAAAAATCACAAAAAAGGGCATTAATCTTTTCTGCAGTTCCACTTATTTACGAAATAAAATAGTTGTTCTATGTAGCAGAAGTAAAGAGAAACAAAGCTTTCATTCTAGACTGAGACAAGCTTGGCGTATTCCAAACTGCACATACACACTTAGCACATAGCTCAGTCCGGAAAACCCTGCTGGCATTGTAAATATCATGGTTCTCTTTCAAGGACACTCTTTGTGAAGAATACTTTCTTGGCATTGGACATTAAATAATTATTAACTGACATGTTGCACTTAATAGTTTGTGGTCTCAGCTCTAGTTTATGTAACAAATTTGACCACAGCTCTAGAACACCTCATCATTGAGGTGGAGGAACTTGTCATAAGAACTAACATGGTCATCCCTGTTGACTGGTCACTGCCAGCCCTTGCCATACTCTGTCCCTGCTCACCTCCCTGAGGCCCTTCTACAGACACCAGGTGCTGCTATTATAGCTGGTCACAGGTAAGGAAAAGTCAGACTTGGCCACAGCCTCTCAAAACATAGAGTCACTTTATGGAAAGAAGTCTTTCAAGGCTCTCAGGACTACCAAGTAAGCAAAAAGTGACTCTTTGCAGGATATTTTTGGGAGTGGCTAAGGGACAAGTAAGAGAAAATAGAATAAGTTATCCCCAAGTGAAAAATACGACTTGTGCTAGCAAATCATAAATCTTCTAAAATGTATTGGCAAGTTGAAAATGCCATTGATTGGCTGAAGAACTCCTGTGCATTGTAACTAAACTTTAACAGAGTGATAATCTTTGAAGACTTTTTTTAAAGAACACATACAGAAGAGGAAGAAAGTTCTCCCATGTTTGACTTGGGTATATCTCATGGTGCTACCATTCACTCCTTTGTACGCTGGCCCCTATATTTGCTTTGGTCTCCCTGCATTGAATTAACTTTTTTCCATTCCACTTTTATCTCAATTTATGCTAAACTTCTGGAAGAGCTGCCCACATGCACTGCCTCTGCTAACTTATTTCCTCCTGAATCCTCAGTAAAACTGAGGCTGACCGCTACCCCCGCGCACACAACCATGCGACTGAAAATGCTCCCTCAAAGGTAACCAATGACCTGCCTATTCTACTCATTCTTTATTACATTCAACTTCCCTGTATCATTTTACAACTCTGACCATACTTCCCTTCATAAAACTTTCTTTTCCTTTGGTATATGAAACTCTGGTCTTGGGTTTTTTTTTCCAGTTTTCCTCTTCTTCCTCTTCCCTGTCATTCCTTTTCTCAACATGTCTTAAATGACACTGTCCTCAGATTTTTGGGTCTAGACTTCTTCCTCTCCAACACTGTGTATTCTCTCCTGGTTATCTCAGCCTCTCTCTTGACGTCAGGGTCCAACTTCGCCTCATAACTGATGCATACACATCTGTCCCCAGGCTCTTTTGTGAGCACTGGGTCAAAACTTACATCTGCCTTTACCGAAAGCTTGGCACTTGTATCACGAAGTTCATGAACATGAAGTGTTCACATCAGAAGAACAGGAACAAGTGGTTTGAGGAGAGGGAAAGGGTTTATTACTTTGCTGGCAAAGGAGGAAAAATGGCAGACCCTCTTGTCTCAAAATCCAAATTTCCTGAACATCAGCAGAAATACAGAGCTCTTAAAGGGAGGGCCCTCAGTTCCTGAGGTTAACTATTCAATAGTCTCATCTCTGCCAAAGACAAAGTCTGTGATCCCACCCATCTGGGCCCACCTTGGGGGCTGTCAACCAACAGGATGGCTGAGCCATCTCCTGTAACACAAAGAACAAAAAAATTACCCTGCCCCTCCCAACCACCGGCCTGAGGCAGGGATTGTGTTTTAGTTCTCAAAAAGGAGTGGAAGAAGTTTTAAAGAGACAGAAAATATTTTTTTTGCTTTTTTTGGGGGGGCAGGAGGGCATTCCCTCTGTTATATATTCCTCACTCTCAATTTTCCCCTTCCATATCTATGGGAGGAGGAGCGACTACTCTCTTCCATTCAGGATATCTCCACCAGGATGTTCCAAAACAGCTCAGCATGGAGCCATCACTGCCCCTGGAAATGGATGGCAAAGCTCAGTCACTGACTCAGTCAACGGCGCCCAGCCCAAAGCATCCCTCCTGCCGAAATGTCCTTCTGCCTCCACATAGCCTACCCTCTTGGTCCCCCACCTGCTCACGAACCCTAGTTTATTTCACTATGCGACATCTCTGGTTGTATCTATTTCTTTGATCATCACCACTGCCCTATTTCTAACAATTATCTGCTTTTATCTGGATTACTACAAAAGCTTTTGATTTCATCTTTCATCTGTCCATCCTGTCCTCCAATATTAAGTGCCCCGATATCTTTCACACACAGTGTCCTGTTTGCTGTCCCCTAACTTGTGTGTAACTTTGCCTCTTTGTTCCATTGTTCATGTTCTTCCCTCTACTTGAAATGCCACTTCCTTTTTTCTCCTTTTCCTTCTTGTTCTAATCCAATTCACCCTTCTTGACCTAACATAGTCAACGAGAGACCAAGACCATATTCAGGGAGTGTGGTCTGAGTGCATTTAATATGCTGATTCAGGATACTTGGCAATTCCTGGAATTGCAAAACTACTTTCTTAAGAAAAACTATTTCATGATATTTTTCAGCTGTTCCTGTGAGGGAGAGAAGGGAACACCATTGAATAATATGAAAACTGAAGGAAGATGACAGAGCATGACAAAACTAATGTTCCTGAACATGGCCATGTGAAATAGAGTATCTTTTGTTATACAATGCATTTTCAAGCACAATCATGGGGATTGCTGTTGTCAACAGAATTCTAAATAGAAATAATTAGAGCCAGTTTTCCTAAGAGTTATTTCCCAAGGAATTTCCATTACTGCAATCCAGGTTTAAAAATAACTCATAGAAACAGGCAAAGGGGAATAAAGGAGAAGCTTATCATCCCCAAACAAATGTAAAAAACAACGCATTCATAGGAATAAGTCAACAAAGTGGTATGCTATGGTTGAGTAAGATGCTTGCAAAGAATGGGAGGAAATGGGAAGTTTTTACTCTTAGTCAGACTCATCTCAGCCAATAGCTAAAGACATACATTATTTCATCTCAACGAGTCTCAATTTTGCTATCTAAAACATAGGTGACTTTTAAGGGTTCTTTCAGCTCTAACATACCATAGATATTGACTTTCTTCAATTCAGTTGTGTTTCTAGTAGGTGCTGTATCCTGAACTAATATCTGCCTGAGATTGAGAGATAAGTGATTCTTGGAACATTTACCTTCAGGTAACTACACTGCAGTGAGGGAGAATGGCACACCCGAAGGCAGAGTGCAGTTGGTGATGTGTCAGACACAAACACCAGGAGAGGAGCCAGCCAAGAGGGCAGAGCATGGATGAATGATGCCGCCCTCAGGTCCGACATCTACTTGTACTCCCACATCTCCAGTAACTGAGGCTCTAGTGGGGAGGTTCAGGGCTCTCTCTGGAACAGAGGGAATGGCCTGGAAAAAAAATGGCAAAAGATGTTTTCTGTCTCTTTAAAACTTCCCCCACTCTTTTTGGGAACTGATGCCTGCATCCCTGCCTCAGGAGCAGGTGGTGGGGGGGTAGTCAGGAGGGACAAGCAGTCAGGAGGGGCAGAATGTCTTTTGTTCTTTGTGTTCCAAAAGATAGCTCAGCCCTGTGGGCTCCACCCAGGCCTACAGACAGCTCCACCCCAGGCCCAGAGGTGTGGGTGGGCCTTCCAGGTGGGAGGAGGTCAGGGCTCTGTCTTTGGCAGAGATGAGATAATTAGAATCATTAACAATATCCTAGAACTGAGGGCTCTCCCTTTAAAAGCTATGTATTTCCACTTATGGGCAGGAATTTGGATTTTGAGCTGGTAGAGTCTGCCATTTTCCTCTTTTGTCTGCAAAGTAATAAATTTCTCCTCCCTTCTCCTCAAACCATTTGTTCTCATTCTTCTCATGGGGCCTTGAGGACAAGTGCTGAACTTTTGGCAACATCTCTCCTGGTCCTTGTTGCATGCAGTCTATTTTTAACGAATGACTTTGGGAGGCTGCAGTAAATACGGTGGAGGCGTATTAGCTTGTCAGGGCTGCCATGACAAACTTCCACAGCCTGTGTGGCTTAAACAATAGAAATTTATTCTTTTGCAGTTCTGCGGGCTGGAATTCCAACATCCAGATGCCAGCAGGTTCCTTCAGAGGCTTCTGTCCTTGGCTTGCAGATGGCCATCTTCTCCCTGGGTCTTTTCTTATCTTCCCTCTATGCATATGGGTCATAGGGAGAAAGGCCCTTGGCCCCATAAAGGTTCACTGAAAGTAACTGACATTGTTACAGCAAGTGGTCCTGAGGACAAACAGAGTGGCACATGGAGAATCCAGAGAATCAAAGTCTATTTTGCCCGTGGGCTCAAAGGGGCCTCGCCACCAAATTCTGAGCACCATCTACCTGATTTTTCCCTCTTTTATTAAGTTGGGAGAGTCCAAGGGGTGGGGTACCAGGTGTAGGTTAGTTGATGTGTCACGAAATAGGTTAATATTATGTTGAGGCACCAGGCAACAGATTTAGTGTTATGCTGACGCCAGGCAATAGACTTGTTGATGGGCCAGGAAACAGGTTAGTATTATGCTGATGTGGGTCTTCTATGAGTGGCGGTTGGGGGGGCAGTTCTCCAATGCCTGATGCACCAAGTAACAGATGGGGGTTTCCCTTATCAACATGAGGCAGATTGATTAATAGGAGAAAAGACATACAAATTTATTTAACATGTATAAGTGGGAGCCTTAAGAATGACGACCCAAAGATACAGGGGAAATAGTCCATTTTTATGCTTAGCTTCAACACAGTGTAGACAACCACGTAGAAATGTGATTGAACAAAAAGGGTTTGATCAAATGCTAAAAGATTGAGTGGGGAAAGCTGTCTGTCTTGGTTCTTCTTGGCCTCCCTGAGCAGCACTCCTCCTTCTGGGTGTGGGCAGTGCCCTCTGTGGAATGGAAGTCTTATGACCTACAGCCAAATAAGGTGTGCCAGATAATTTCTCTATAGCCAGATTTATATAGAATAATTTTAGGTTTTATGGCTGGCTTTCAGAAAAAAGGGGTTCTGGCTTTTATGTCCTGCCTTGGGGAAGAGGGATTCCAGCTTCCATGGCTAGCCTCAGGGAAGATGGGATTTAGGGACAGGAGGACATAGGTCAGAGAAAAACGTTTGCTTCTGATGCCTTCATTTTGGGATACCATTTTCTGAGCCCCATTAGTATCTAAATTTCCTCTTTTAATATAGGCAGTCATACTACAGTGAGGTACACCCTAATAGCCTCATTTTAACTTGACTACCTCTTTAAAGACCCTATGTCCAAATAACATCACATTCTGAGGTACTGGTGTCTATAAATTCAACATATAAATGGGGGGCATGTAATTCACCTGAAACATCCAGCATAAGAAGAAATAGACTCATAAATGATTCATAATAAAGGGATTTTAGTATTCACTACCTTGTGAGCAGTGGAACGGAATAATTAAACACACCTGGATGCAAACGCCAGCTCCCCACAGGTTAGCTATGTGCCATGAGATGCTGCTGAGATCGGACAGCTTCGGTTTATTCATCTGTAAAGTGGGAGAAATATCCCTAACCCTAGACGTCTATGAATTTTAAGTCTAACTTCTGAGAAAGCACTAGGAACAAAATAGTTACATGGGGTAACACTTAACGTTCTGTTAACTTAAATAATAAATGACTGTAACACTCAATTGAGGTTTATTAAGCCGAGATTTTAAGGATGCATCTGGGAAAAGCACAGTCCACAACTTATCTGACGT
Organism: Mirza zaza; assembly: GCA_008750895.1. Taxonomy (NCBI): domain Eukaryota; kingdom Metazoa; phylum Chordata; class Mammalia; order Primates; family Cheirogaleidae; genus Mirza; species Mirza zaza. Next base: position 89,643 of record VSMD01022781.1, read on the forward strand.
GGACTGGGCTGTCTGTAGAAAACGTTGAGAACTTCCCATTTGAAGGAAAGTGCACAGGAAGAAAAAGGGAGGGATGAAGGAAGTGAGCAGTGAGGCAATGGATGGTGTTGTTGTAAGATTCTATTTGGTGCTCACTAAATCTACAGGAGATAAGATGAAGATTCAAAAAGTGGGAAAAGGAAAGAGCCAATGTTGAGATCTTCTCAGGGTGGGTAGAAGAGTGATCATATCTCTTCTTTGATTTGCACCAGTGGAGATAAACTTGTTATCAATATTTAAGAGTTTATTTAGGCTACAGTCTTAAGGTTATAATTGGTAGAGGCGGGATATTTTGAAGAGGTTCTTTTTTAGGGCTGAAGGAAGTAGAAATATTTTAACCCCAATTACATTTCTTTGACGTATTTTGAGATGGCTGCGGACACACAGGAATATGCTGTGTGACTGTCTAGGTGGGAGTCTGGGGGAGCAATTCCCACCTGCAGAGAATCTCTGTTTAAGGCAGTCAGGCCCTGGCTATTTGATCTGGGACAGGTTTGCTGAGAGTCTGACATCCTTGAAGGTCTGAAAAAACATTTCCCTGAGGACTGTTCTTATCTGAAGCTTGTCTGCATAACAAGAACACCTTGCCAGCCTGGCCCCGTTTCTCCCTCCCATACTCTGTAATCCACCCCCTCCCCAACCATGTTCAGTCATTTTCTAAGTCCATACATTTCTTAAAACAAGACTCCTGTTCCTTGTTGGGGAGAGGATGGCAGCGCTTGTGTGACTCAGTTCTTAGGTTCAGTTCTCTCTTTTGGCATGATGAATTTTGAGCAGTCCTGAGATTTTTATTTTTTCTTTACAGTCCTCATCAAGAAGCACAAAGTAACCCCTTATTTGTTATCTTGGAGGCAAAACATTGAGAATGATTAAGTCAGATATGACAGAGTTAGTGAAGAAGAAATGGCATAATAGGAAAAATTTTCTTGCTTTAATTATTCTTCATTAAAACCTTGTTAAAACTTAATTTTCCTAGGTTTTTTATGGATGCTTCATGCAAAAGAGCTATTTACCACTGGTAATGATTCAACACATACCAGTGGGGTGAAAAAAACCCCACTTGATTATTTTTATTTGTCACAGCATTGTGTGTTTGACTCATTCCCAAGAAAATAAACAAGATTTGATTTGGAAAAAAGGAGAATTTTTAAAAGCCTCAGACATTGTGATAACTCACATTCATTTATTTCATTTGGCCTTGCGCTGTTTCCTAAGGAAAGCATTCTAGTCCCCTGTGTAAGCTGTAGGTACTTTTCAACTCTAATTCTCACCACTGGTGATTTTGAGTGGAATTTTCATGAAGACATTACAATTCCATTTTTGAAATACTTCTTGACAAATTGTTTTCTGTTAATGTCATTTCAAATTTTATTTGTCTTTTCCCCTCCCATTCAGAGGCAAAACACCTATACTTAAAAGAATATCTAATTTGAACCTGTTTTGAAACAAATCATTATAAAAATTAATATGCACAATCCACATTGTAGATAGAACCCAGGCACTAAAGTCAGGTAGATATTTTTCTTTTTTCAACAATCATGTCCACCATTTATACATTTCTTTCTATGCAGTAGGCAATTTTGAAGGATAGACATTATTCTTTCAATTTTATGCCAGGGAACTAAAGATCTAACAGGTTATTTGTACCAGTTCTCCAGCCAGGAGACAGTGTAACAAGGCTCAAATCCAGTTTGCTAAATCTAAAGTTGGTGCTCCTTAAACGTTATTTACTTGAAATCCTACAAGATTAGAAGTAATTATGCAAGGGGCTTAGAAGCTTCTGGAAGACAAAAGAAGCCTTTAAAATAAGCCTAACATTGCATAAAAATGTTGGTCTTCAGGCAAGAAATGATTATGAGTGCAAAACTATCAAATGCAGTTATCTCCCAGATCAGCCCTATGACACTCAACTCAGTAGGATGGGGTGCGGAGTGGGTGCAACAGGAGAGAAACATGGAAGAACTCTTTAACTAAAAATTCTATAGTGCATTTGACACAAAAAGCATGGTTTTGTGACACCTCCAGAACAGGCAGTGTTTCAGAGAGGGCGGGGGTGTCTCCTTTGTCAATTTCCACCCAGCGGTTTGGACACGGAGAGCTTGGCTCTCTCGTCTTTCTAATTTTCCCACCTTCTTTGCTAAACAACCATGATTTTGTGAGATGTGGAAATGTGCCCAGTCCCAGGCAGTGAATCATGATCAGTTTGGACTAATTATGACTAATAATGGCAGCCTTGATGCTCTTGCCAGGTTCTTGGTTTTAGAGCTTTCCTGGTAGTCAATAGTCATGCTTGACAGTGTTTTTTGTTCCAGGCATACCGTCCATGACTGTTGTATTTGTGTTATTGCTTTTATCAAAGCAGGGTGGTGTTCTTCATACTATTAAACAATCTTTCCTTACACTTCTGTATGTCTCCTCATGACCACTGCTTACTATCTCCTTTACTTTGTTCTTCTGTATCTTTGTTGTATTTTATGCTTATGTTTTCCATGTCATTTCATTTCATGTATATAGATCTTACTTAGTAACATACATCTTATATATATTTGAAATAGTATCTAGCAGAATATAGACCCAATAAAATATTTATATATTTTATATGCTACATATAGTACATTGTGGGATTTGTTTGAATACAGTTGAGATTCTTTAACCTTTTATACATAGAAGTTAAAGCAATTTCTTGACATAATAGATAAAATTGATCACATTTTGGGGAAATAACTGTCTTATAAAGGACAACTAAACAAAATGCAGTAAATATATATTTTAAATCTTATTAAAAATCAAAGATTAAAAAGGTAATGAGGTTGTGTTGAATTCTGTTTTTGGCCAAGGTAAAGTAATGAGAAGTGTGTTTACTTCTTGACTGAAACAAAACAAACTGGCAAAATATATAAAAACAATGTTTTTCTAAGATATTGAATATCAAGCAACAAAAGACTGTCAGCTCTGAGAAACAGGAATAAAACAAGGTGAGTTCTATAATTTCCCTAGTTTACTGCCTTGAGAGAATTTCTAGGATAAGGTGTAGGAAAGGGAAACCCAAAGACAGCCTGGTGGATTTCTGAGTTGAGGAAATGAAGCTGAGAATCCACGGTGACAAGGTAGCTAGAATTTGCACAACAGAGTACTGGAGAGGAGAAAGGGGCACACAGAAAAATTCTAGGAATTTGCAGATGGTACAGAATGTGTTCAACTGAATACATGATTGCAGAAAACTACCCAGGCCAAGGAAAGAAGCATCTGGAAGGATTAGAAGTAACAGTGCCCAATACCCACACTTGACTGAGAAGAGTTGCCTATTCCATCAGACAGTCTGGGAAGGATTGCTGTGACCATTAGGAATTGGTAGAGCACACAAAAAGGCCTTGCCTTAGCAGAGGGGGATATTTAGTCTTAGACTGGGCACTATTCTGGTCACAACTAACAAATATTAAATCCAAAAGTTTTAAACTGTTTCCAAGTAACTTAACAGAACAAAACTTGAGAATACTTATAGGCATACAGATATAGTCAACACCCAACAAAGTAAAATTCATAATATATAGAATCCAGTAAAAATGACAAGACAGGCAAATAAGTAAACAAATGGGACTCATAGTGAAGGAGAGAAACAGAGCATCAGGGAGTTGTGGGACAACTTCAAGTAGCCAAATATATTAATATGTGTAACTGAAGTACCCGAAGGAGAGGACAGAGAGGTGAAGCTTAACAATATTGAATAGTCAAAAATGTTCCCACCGGGCACAATGGCTCATGACTGTAATCCTAGCACATTGTGAAGCAGAGGTGGGAGGATTGCTTGAGCTCAGCAGTTTGAGTCCAGCCTGAGCAAGAGACAGACCCCATTTCTACTAAAAACAGAAAAATCAGCCAGTCATGGTGGCGTGTGTCTGTATTCTCAGTTACTCTGGAGGCTGAGGCAGGAGGATTGCTTGAGCGCAGTAGTTTGAGGATGCAGTGAGCGATGATGATGCCACTCTACCTGAGGTGACTGAGCAAGGCTCTGTCTCAAAAAAAGAAATCCAAATTTGATGGAAACTATAAACCTACATATCCAAGAAGTTCAATAACTTTAAGCCTAACAAACATGAATAAAACTAAATCAAAGTATATCGTAATCACTGCTCAAAACTCGTGATAAAGGGAAAACCCTAAGAGCAGCTAGCGAAAAGGCAGATTATGTTTGGACCAACAGTGATAGGGATGACAGCAGATTTCATATTGGAAACCGTGTAAGTAAGAAGACAGCATGGCAATATCTTTAAAGTTCCAAAAAAAAAAAAAGAAAAAAGAAAAAGAAAAAGCCAACATGCCAACTGCCTACCTAGAATTCTATACTCAGTGAAAATATCTTTAAAAAATAAAACTAAACACTTTTCAGACATATGAAAGCATAAAGTATTCATTACCACTAGAAACATACTACGAGAAATGTTAAAGGAAATCCTTCAGGCAGAAGGAATATTCTACCAGATGGGGATATGGATCAACACAAAAGAATAAAAAAAACTCGTGAATAAATATACAGAATTTTCCACTTATTATTTAAATCTCTTTGAAATATAATTGATTATTTATCCAGAAGTGGGATTGCCAGATAATATGATAATTCTATTTTTAGGCAATTATTTATTTATTTTTTTTTTAGGAAACTCCATACTATTTTCCAAAAATAGCTGTACCAATTTACATTCCCACCAACAGTGTGCAAGGGCTCCCTTTTCTCCACATCCTCACCAACACTTGTTATCCTTTGTCTTTTTGATAATAGCCATTCCACGAATTGTGAGTTGATATCTCATTGTGGCTTTAATTTGTATTTCCATGCTAATTAGAGATGCTGAGCTTTTTTTTCATAAATCTTTTGACCATTTGTATCTCTTTTCTTGAGAAAAGTCTATTCAGATCCTTTGCCTATTTTGTTAATTAGGACGCCCATTTGTTTGCTATTGTGTTGTTTGAGCTTCTTATATATTTTGGATATTAGCCCCTTATCAGATGTATGGTTTAAAAATATTTTCTTTCAATTCATGGGCTGTCTCTTCACTCTATTACATGATTCCTTTGCTCTGCAAAGGATTTTGGGTTTGATGCAATCCCATTTGTCTATTTTTGCCTTCGTTGCCTGTGCTTTTGGAATCCTATCCAAGAAATTATTACTCATATCAATGCTGTAGAGATTTTCCCTTAGGTTTTCTTCTAGTAGTAGTTTCATTGTTTCAGGTCTTATGTGTAAGTCTGTTATTCACTTTGAGTTGATTTTTTATATATGGTGTGAGATAGGGTCCAATTTCATTCTTCTGCATATAAATATCCAGTTTTCCCATCACCATTTATTAAAAAGACTGTCCTTTCCCCTTTGTAAAAAATCAGTTGATTGTAAATACTTGAGTTTATTTCTGGGCTTTCCATCTTATTCCTTTGGTTGATGCATAAGTTTTCATGCTAGTATCATGCTGTTTTGATTATAATAGCTTTATAATATATTTGGAAATCAGGGCGTATGATGCCTCCAGCTTTGTTCTTTTTGCTCAAGATTGCTTTGGTTATTTGAAGTCTTTTCTATTTCCATACAAATTTTAGGATTTTATTTCTATAAAAAATTAAATTGGAATTTTGATAAGAATTTCAGGGAATCTGGAGATTGCTTTGAGCAGTATGGACATTTTAACAGTAATAATTTTTCCAATTCATAAACATGGTATATCTTTCTATTTATTTGTGTCTTCTTCCATTTCTTTCATCAATGTTTTATAGCTTTTATTATATAGTGAAAGCATCTCCTTGGTTAAATTTACTCCTAAGTATATGTTTTTTGATGCTATTATAAATGGGATTGTTTCCTTAAATTTTTTTTCTGATAGTTTGTTCTGGGTGTATGGAGTATATATCCAAATCAGTATGTCAAAGAATCTGCACTCCCATGCTCATTTCAGCATTATTCATAATAGCCACAATAAAGAAGCAACCTAAGTGCCCATCAAAGAATGAATGGATAAAAAATGTGGTATATTTACACAATGGAATAGAATACAGCTTGAAAAAAGAGAAAATTCTGACATTCATAGCAACATGGATGTAACTGGAGGATATTACACTAAGTGAAATAAGCCAGGCACAAAAAAGACAAATAATATATGATCTCACTTATATATGGATTCTAAAAAAGTTGATTTCATAAAAACAATGAGTAGAAAGGTGGTGACCAGAGGCTGGGGAGGGGGGGAGTAGTAAGGAGGGGAAAAGGAAGGTGTTCACCAAAGGGTACAAATTCTCAGTTATACAGGAAGAATAAGCTTTAGTGATATATTACTAAATATATGTGGTCACATGGTGGTGGTCACATGGTGACCACAGTTAATACCAATGTATTGTATATTCAAAAATAGTTATAAAAGAATAGAGTTTTAACATTGTCACCACAAATAAATGATATTAGTGAGGCGGTGGATATGCTAATTAGCTTGAATGAATCTTTCTACAATGTATACATGGATCAAAACATCACATTGTATTCCATAATATATACAATTATTACTTGTCAATTAAAAATAAATAAATAAATTTAAAAAATATAATTGGGTAAATAGAAATAATACCAATTTAGTGTGGGCTTTATAATATATGTAAAAGTAAAATGTATGACAATAAAAACAAAGGTTAAAATGAAGAATAGAAATATATTATTTGAAGGTTTACATACTATGCATGAAGTGATATAATAGCCTGTGATGATAGAGTGCAGTAAGTTAAAGGTAGATACTATAAATCTTAAAGAAATCAGTAAAATACAAAACAAAGACAAATGTCTAATAATCCAGTAAAGGAGATAAAATGGGATCATAAAAGCATTCAATTAATCCAATAGAAGGCAGAAAAAGAGGGAAAAAGGATAAGGAATGACAACAGCTAGACAATAGACTTAAGTCTAATCATAGCAATATCACATTATGTAAATTATCTAAACCTCAGTTAAAATATGGAGTTTTGGGGCTAGATTTAAAAAGCAAAACTCAACTATATGCTGCATAGAGAAAACACACTTGAAAAACAAAGACACAAAGTAAGCTAATTAAGGAAAGCTGGAGTAGACTTCAGAGCAAAGAATGTTTCCAGGAACAAAAAGACCATTTTTAATGATAAAGAAGTTGATTTGTTAAGAGGATACAGTAATCTTAGATGTTATACACATGATAAAAATGCTTTAAAAATGTTGAGGCAAAAACTTACTTAAGGAGACATAAATATACCCACAATTATAGTTAAATATTTTAATGCCCCCCTCTATAATTGATAGAGCAAATAAACAAAAAAATAAGCATGGATAGACAGAATTTTGTCAATTAACTTGGCCTATTTGGCATTTATACAACAATCCACCTTAAAACAACATAATACACATTATTTTAAATTGCTCAAAAAATGTTTTCACAGACAGACTATATTTTGGGCTGTGACATAAGTCTTGATAAATTTGAAAGGATTCAGGTCATTCACAGTGCATTTTCTGAGTAAAATGGAATTAATTTAGAAATCTAAAAGGAAAAGATCTCTGGAAAATCTCTAAGTATTTGGAATAAAAAATGCATTTCTAAATAATTCATAGGTGAACAATGAAATTAAAAAGGAAAACAGAATATATTTTCAACTGAATAAAAATAAAAAATAAAAATAAAAATCAATATGTCAAAATTTGTGGGGTGCTGGTTAAGCATATCCCAGACCGGGTGCTGAAGAAGCCAGTAAGCCAGAAATGCCAACAGTCACAGATAGCAAAGGCCTCAGGGAAATTCTGTTCCCTCCAGTCGAAGGATCAGGAGAGGGGTAACACAGCTGGACAAAGATGTTTAGGCCATAACCACCTGACTACAGCCCAAGACCACAGAAAAAGGTATGGATGGCACTGTTACCTCTCCCACCAACAAAGGGATAAGGGGACCTAGGGGGACTGTCACTCTCAGCAGGCTGTAATGAAGCCCTTTAATATCCCCACAGGATGGCATCCATCTGAGGAGGCCAAGAATAGAGCCAGTAATTTCACCCCTGCCAACCAGTAACCACAGTCCCTCTGAATCAGTGGAGACTACCTGTGGCCCGGGCTTCCTCGGAACCCATCAGTAATGAACCACCCTTCCCTTCCCACAGCATAGTGTCTGATGAGGCCTAATAGAGGTACGAGACTTTCCCCTTTGTCCAGTGGTAAGGAGGCCACCCCTACTGAATTTCAGTGAAGATCATATGGGGAGCAGGGACTTCCAACCACGCCAGCAGTAAGGAGGATCCCCTTGGTCAGGTGTCCATGGAAGCCCCCACCTGGCAGGAATGGAGGTGGCAACCCCTAGACTCCTGCTGCAGCTGTGCTAGAGAAAGCTTACTCAAAAGAAGGTTTCAAGAAGATCCAGATTCTCATTCCATAGTAAGAAAATGTTTAGGTTTCAACACAAAAAATCACTCATACTATTAAGAACCAGGAAGATCTCAAACTGAAGGATAAAAGACAATGACTATATGGCAACAATGAGATGAGGAGGATGTTAGAATATTATCTTTTAAAGTAGTGGTGATAAGCAAATTGGTATTAACTGAGTAGCACCTAAGTGGACACATAGGTACTACAGTAATAGGGTATTGGGCAGGTGGGAGGGGGAGGGGGACGGGTATATACATACATAATGAGTGAGATGTGCACCATCTGGGGGATGGTCATGCTGGAGACTCAGACTTGTTGGGGGAGGGTGGGAAAGGGCATTTATTGAAACCTTAAAATCCGTACCCCCATAATATGCCGAAATAAAAACAAAAAACGAATATGAAAAAACAAACAAACAAAATAAAGTAGTGGTGATAAATGTTCTTCAATGTGCAATCATGCACACTCTTGAAACAAATAAAAAACTAAAAATATTCATCCCAAACAAAAAAGTATCAGTCAAGAAGTAGGGAGATAAAAATGAATCAAATGGACATTCCTGAAAAAAGAATCTCAGTGGATGCACTCGACAACAGAATGGTGGAGACAGAGGAAAAATCAGTAAACTAGAAGGTAGAATAAAAAAAAAATTACTCAATATGAACAACAGAGAGAAAAGACACTGACAAAACTGAGCCAAGCCTCAGGGACTGGTGGACTGTAACAAAATACATGACATTGTGTCATCACAGCCCCGGGGAGAGAGGACAAAGAGGGTGGACAGAAAAAGTACTCAAAAAATAATTAAGAAAAACTTCTGAATTTGGGCAAGGGACATATACCTAAAGATTTAAGAATCTGAGTAAATCTCAAATAAAATAACCCCAAAGAAGTCCTCTTCAAGACCCATCATGGCTAGAGTTCTGAAAATTGAAGACAAAGAAATGTGAAAATCAGTAACGGAGAAATAACACATGACATATAGGTGAAAAACAATTCAAATGACAGCAGATTTCTGATCAGAAACCAAGGAAGTCAGAAGAAAGTAACACAATACAGTAAGTACTGAATGAAAAGGCCTGTCAACCTGCACTCAGGGAAAATGCCCTTTATGAATAAAGAGGGAATGAAGGTGATTTCTGATGAAGGAAGACTAAGAGGTTTTGTTGCCAACAGACCTACCCTGAAAGAATGGCTAAAGGAAGTTCTCTAAACAGAACATAAATGACAAAAGAAGGAGTCTTGTAACATTAGAGGAAAAAAGCAGTAAGAAAGAGTAAACGAGTGAGTCACTATAATAATAAAATTTCTCTCTCCTCTTGAGCTTTCTAAATTATTTTTCACTGTTA